>VYZQ01041169.1:13033-31736 GCA_013400655.1 Mystacornis crossleyi | reverse complement strand
TACTTGAAGTCTACTTCTTCCTTTGTAATACTACAAAGGCTCTATTGAAATCATTGTAGAAGCCTCCATTTCAGGGCTGTTTTCAAGTGGGTTTGGTTTGGTTTTTTTCAGTGCAAATGCTTCCAAGCATGCTGCTTCTATCTCTGTGCTGATGCTAGTTCCACACAAATAACTTACTGTCTTTCTGCTTTGCTTTTGATCTGAAGAAAGGGTTGTTTCACACTGAAAGATGCTGACTTCCGTTCTCGGTAATCAGAGTGGAACAGGTGTTCCTTCTTCCCACAGATTGCAGGTGTTCTCCTGGGTAGCTTTCTAAAAGCACTTTGATGTCTCCCTGAGTGATGTTCAGACAGCTAAAGTGAGTAATTTTGCAGCAGACTCTGAGTTAACTGGACTGGACTATACCTTTGTTAAGCCTGTGAATAAAATCACTGATATTGTTACCAGGCTTAATTTTTGGTTTTAATACTGCCAAAACTTAAGACACATTCCCCAAATGATGTCAGTTGATACTTCCCCAAGAGCCTTATTGTGGCAGTGACTTTTTCCTTCTCTGCCTCTACAGAGACAATTAAAGGAGTTTAAAGGTTTTAGTCCAGATTTAGTACTTTCTATTGAAGATCTAGCAAGTGTGGAGCAGAGCTGAGCATAAAACAGGTCTTTGGCTTATTAAGAAATGTTCTGAGGACAGTCATTCTATTTCTTATTTATCAACTTTTTTACTATTCTGTATGTGTATGAGGTTATACATTTACCCACGCTGAATATTGTTTTGCAGTGTACAGTATGAAATATGCATCCAAACACATACAAAAAAAAGTTTTACAATAGAGCAGGTTAAATCATTTACCTTGTGTCTTTCCTAGGTAGCAAATTTTTATGAGAAAAGAGGTACATACATTCTGTTAATAAATAAGAGGTATTTACTTGGCAACATACATTAAAGAAAGAATACATGACAGTGCAAGATGCAATGGGGAATGGAGCTTTGTTTTGAGGGACTGATGCAAATAGTTATGCAATCAGAACCAAATCAGAGATCATAAATAGATACTGATCTTGAAAATTTTCTTGTTTTGGGATGGCATAGGTTGTTAAAGGATGCTGTAGGAATGTTCAAAGTAATTAAAACACTTTTGGGACTATTTAATAAAATGGAATAATTTTCTTGTAAATGTAGTGTTTATAATTTAAAATATCTCATACAAGGATTAAAGATTTTACAAGGAACAGTAAAATTCAGCAAATGTGATCAAATAAAAGAAATCTCATCAGGACACAAATGTATAGGCAAATTTAATATTGATGGGTTTTTACCTCAGAGCATTGCACTTGAAAAGTCTGGTTGCATAGCAGACTGTGTCACATGCTCTGGTCAGCTGACTTCATTCCTCTTCTCTTCTCTCAAGCAATGGAAACTGCAGAAGATCTAATCTGAACTATTCTCAGTTTTAACCTGTTTCTCACTTCCCCCAAAATTCTAACAACTTCGAGACTCACTGCAGCTGAGGCCTCCTTGAGATCCATGAACTAGGGTGCTTGCATCTTATTTTGCTTCCCGACCTAGTTGGGTAGGTGTTCACTGATCATACACACCATGCTGGTCTCTACAGATGCACGAGGAGGAGGAAGTGGTGTAAGTTCTTCTTTAACTACAAGGTTACACAAACCAGGGCAGTCATATGAGAGGCTGCACATACAGAATAGGACACAGTGGCTTTCTACAGGTGATCTTGCTATCTCAGATTGTGTTATATACAGCAAAGTCCAAATTGGTCTTCAGCTTACCAGGATAGGTGTCTGCTTCAGGATGACTGAAATTTCTCTCCAAACATTACTGATTACATCAGAAGTTTAGAAACCAATTCTTGTGTAGACATTTGAGCCATCAGAATCTGGTACTGAGTTACCCTTCCAGAATTCGTATGTTCTACAGGGTCCTCTATAGAGCTGAGAGTCAGCCTTTGTCTTCCTATGGCTGTCCTTACAAGTGCATAATTTTTGAGTCTCCTTTGTCACTATCCAGTCTCTTTTGCTGCAGTGAGTATTTTGCTATTCAACTTGAGGTGAAGGAACTTAAAAAGAACCTACTGAAACAAGTTCTCCCCTCACCCAGCTTCCCTATACCTCTTGAGCGAAAATGCAATTTTAAGCAAATGGGGGTTCCATAGCTACCTCTAGGCAGAAAGAACCTTAACCTAGACCCCTCACACAACACAGAATAAAAAAGGGGATCATCCTTCCTTCGGGAAATGCTCTACAGGGAGTCTGATAGTTGGTATTATCTTGCTTTTTGGGCTTGACCTGGCAGGAACAATATGTAGAGAATAGGTGATAAACTGCTAAGGACTGGGACGATCTCAGCCACAGAAACAGATCTTAAGGTAACTTGGATGCAACAGCAGAAATGTGCTTCTTATCGTTTGTTTTTTCAACTGCAAAGGCCATAGTTTGGGCAGACTGGCAGGGAATCAGGAGGATGAAGAACAGTTAGGGTTTTGTTGCCCAAGTGTGTTTTTATAGTTTAAATTTGGTAACTAGTACAGTGGAGGTCACTTGATTTTTTTTTCTTTTTTTTTTCTCAATTAGTCAAAGCATGTAGAATGTTATCAATGGTTGCCAAACCACACAGAGATATGAATGATTATAATAGAAGAATCTATAATCAATTTAGATAGTTCTGTTCACAGTGCACTGAGCAGAAGCAGAGTTCATACACATGAAAAATATGCAGAATTTCCTTTTATTGTGAAGTTAAATCCATCTTTCCAGTGCTGAGGTTCTTCACAGCATGCTGGCTTAAGGTCAGTTGAAAAGCCATTCATTCTGCTCTGGGCCACAGGTTGGCATACTCTGGTAAGACCATCAAGTTTTGTGAATAACAATTTTTTTATCGTTTGTTTTCTTAAATTAAGATAGCATGATTATAAAACTGATCGTCTGATTATACTGAACTTAGCAATGACTCTTCAGTAGAAAAAGACATTTTTTGCAATAGATCTTTTCTATACAAATGCTGTTTCAAGGTAGAACTACTTTACTGTCGAGGCATGTGCATGGATTCTGCCATTGAAATCTTTACCTCCTTTGCCCTCCCCAGTGAGTTGTGCATAGTGTAGGAAGCATAAGATTCCCTCACAGTTTGTAAGAAACATGCATTTGTAATAGAGAAATATAGAGAACCTGAGCTATGACTCTTGAACAGCTAGTCCTGTGGCAGCTGAGGTACCAGAGCAGTTTTTGTCTTTCTGTACTCCACAGGGTTATTTCAGGTTTCCACTGGTGTAGAGAGAATTTGGGTCACAGCTCAGCCATCTGTCTGTAGACGACTTTTCCTCAGAAATGCTTTCTGTATCATTTTAGTCTGTACCTATGATAGGAAAAGCATCTAGAGCTGGGTAGGATATTTCCACAAAATTTTTTTCATTCAAAAAATGCTGATGAGTTGAAACTGAAACTTTTTGTGGCTGTTTGTTTTGGCAAATATTTGTTGACATTGTTTTTTTGCTTTAAAGAGAGGTTTCTTGAGGTTTTTTTTCCAACCTGGCTAGTCTACAGTAGCCTAGTGGTTTGAGTGCTTCCCTGAGGGCAGGATAAGATCCCTGCTGATGTGATTTGAAGCACAGACTTCAGGTCAGGTTAATTGAGGAGGCAGCATAAACTAGGTCTTTCTGCTCTCCCCCTAGAACAGGGTAGTCTGTGGGTGTTGTTTCATGGTTATTGCAAGTTAAGGCTAAAGGTCAGATGTGCTGATTTCTTCTACTAATATAAGGTCAAACAGCAGGTTACAGAATATGGAAATAGGTTTACAGAGTAAAATCAATAGACACATAACTCCATTCCAAGCTGCTGGTTCAGGAGCTCTAGTAGTGTTGATCACATTTGATGTTGAGGTTGTCTGTGTTGTTATGGCAGTTATTGTCCCCAGTTGGACAGAACTTCCCAGAGAGGAATTTTGCTTTGGTTCAAGGCTCCAAGTTATGCTTCTGCCTTGGCAACACAGTCCTAACCGGTAAATAGAGAGTCCCTATGAGGGCTTTATGTCTGCTGTGGAAGTTCTTTGGACATGCTTTGAAATTTCTTTTTTCCCTGCTAACATAGAGATCTTCTGTTCCAATGGATATGACTGACCATTTGACATCTATGACTGCCAGTGGAATTTTCTTAAGTTTATTCAAGACGGGTTTTTTGAGTCCAGAAATGAAGCATTGCTTCCATGTTTCTGTTGACTCCTTTTCCTAAATGTAGGTTTAATAGTCTTAAACCTCCTAAATGTAATTTATATACCAAATGCCCTAAAGAATTCTTTAGTTTTCTTGGAGCAGTTTACATTTGGGTCCATCAAATTACAAGGCTGTATGACTTGTAATTTGAATTTCTTCATACTTTTATAATAAAATGCAGCTTGCCACATAAACCCATTATCTGCAAAGTATCTCTAACCTGTTTCACAACAGATGTTAGAGACTTTTTCCATAGGCCCTCCACATAGCCTGTCAAGGTAGAATACCTGGCCGATTTGACACTTAGAATGCCTCCATTTTCCCTTTTTCATAGAAATAATATCAGCACTAACATTTAGTTAACCTCAGTAATGGACAGACATTCCTACAAGATTTCCTTAGAATTGTCTGCCTGAGGTGAGCTGATGCTCCTTTCCAAGTCAGTCTGAAGATCATGACTGACTGGGAGTTTTGAAAGAGTGATATTGACTTTGCCTGTCTTAAAATTACATCTCATTTTATATAGTATAATTTTATCTGTTTCAGTCTCTTGAGACACTTGGCAAGCTTTTCGTTTAATCCTCGGAAAAGAAGGCTTTTGCAATATTTCTTTTCTGATGTTGATTTCTGACGCTTTGGAAGAAAGTGTCAGAATTCCTGCAAAGGGCCAATTATATTGAAACTCACCCAAAGGAAAGTTTCTTTTTAACATTAGGCATAATTCCTTGTCATATGTCCCAAAACATGAGGATTATCTGTTTTCCTAACTTGGTATTATCTAAAATTACCACAGATATAAGTGTTGGGTCATATGAACATGTAATCTTCTATGTAAGACTTTAGTTTTGAGTAAGGACATAGGAAAATAACTGTGATGGCCTGAAAACAAAGACCAAGATCATGCTGATCCCCAAAGGATTCTGGAGCAGTGAGAATCACAGATTTTACACTCATTATAAATTAAAATGCACACCGAAATAGAACCTAAAATAAGATTGGTATATACAGTGAGAACAGTTACAGTTTCTTTAGAGCTCTGCAGTCACCTGGCAAAAGGATGGCCATGGGTTCACCTCAATCAGTTCCCCTGATCTTGATCAGGCAGGTACATAAGAACAGCATAAAAATTTAGGGATACTTCCCTAAATCACTCTTTCCTGTTCCTGAAGCCTGGAGATGCAAACAGTGCAAACCATCACACAATAGATTTCCACAGTATAACCATGTGTTTTACAGGAGGAAAATACCTCCATTTGCATGAGAATTGTGAAACTTCACCTGAGAACATTAGCTGAAATGAAAAAATTTACAAGAATCTTCAGGTTTGTGTGTCTGTGTCTGTGTGTGTGTGTACGGATACATGTTTTGAGGTGACAGTTGTTTTGTCTGAGAGATGCCAGTGGAATCAGAATGAAAGAATCAATTAGTTTAATTTAGCTTAATTTTTATTTGTCAAATGTGTGAAGTAGTTCGCTGTTAATGAAAACCCCTGGTATACCACAATGGTCAGAGAAATGGTCAGAGCTTAAATTTGGCTACCTGGGACATTTTGCTCTAGATTTTAATTCAGCCTACATATATATTAATGGTATTTTGGAGGAAATGCAGCACATAATGGAAGAAATAATGGAAGAAAAGGCAGTCATATTTGGATCCTTTTTTTCTCCTTGCCATTTCCATTTCAAAATATTCTACTTTCAAGAGATGAAAGAAAGTGCAATAACTTTCTCTGCAAGTATAAAACCCCTTTAGAAATATCAGATACAGATCAGTCTTGTCTGGTAGGAGATTTTTCTTAATGCAGTTCTTGCTGTTCTTGCTCTTTTTATTTTGAGATTTATGCAGTTTCACATGTAAGTTTTGGAGTATGTGAATAAGCAGCCATANTGGCTGCCGACCCCACTCTGGTGCTGTGCTGAGGTGACTGTATAATGAGGCTGTGCCTGTGTTATGTCCTAGATGCTCCTACAGAGGATAGGGCACTAGCTACTTCCCCCTGTAGTCTTGCCTGGGGTCCAAATTCTGTGACAGGAATATTAAAAACAAGCAAACAAAACCTGTCTAGAGACTAGAGCAGCCTCCAGTTTGGGCTGATCTGAAAAGATTACAGGCAGGACCACAAACTGTTACTGCAGACCTGTGAGACTCAGCAGAGGGTGGGGACGTCTCTTTGTGTCACATTGCTGGTAGGATTTTTGCTGGATTGTTCTCCCACCGCTGTGATTTGAGGGTTGGGGTGTTGCATTGTGCCCACGCTGCCGTCAGCTCCGGACACAACCCCCGACAAGCCGGCGGTCTCCGGCTTGGGGCTATCCGGATGAGCGCAGCCGTAACCTCATCCTAGAGGAAGGGGTGTAGTCTGATGTACGTGTCCCATTGCCGGCACATGGCTCTGCCACCCCATTGTTTCGAGTGTCTCAGTGGAAGTGGATCAGGAAGCTTATCTAGAGCCATCCCCACCCTTTCACCGGCAGCCCTTGTTTGAGAGAGACGCCGCGCATTTCCCTCCCTCTTCCCTCCTCCCCTCCACCCTGATTTAGAGCAACCCCAGTTGTTCCTACAGCACTCTGCTTACAGCCTTCGACATTTGGTGTAAAGAAATCTCATTTTAATTCCTCGAGCACTGTCTGTTTCCTTCGCTTGGGGCTCATGACAGGTGCCCCTTTGTTCTTTGATTTGATATTATCTCAAATAGCCTTGGAGCTTCAGCCAGGCTAAAAAACTTGCACTAGCAGCGAACTGCCCAAATTAGCATTTTTGCTAATTCCAGAGAAACCCAAAGTTGCTGAAGCCCTGCCAGGAACCTGTCAAATTAATTTGCAGTGGGAGAAGTGGATATGGGGTGAGGAAAAGGTTCAACTGATTATGACACAGAAAACGGCCTTTATAGACTTTCATATTCCTGCCTTTGCAGATAGAATCGTGAATTTGAAAATCAGGTGAAAAAATTTAAGACAGGCCTTTATTTATTACGTGGTTGAAAGCCTTGTATTTTTCTGAGATCCCTATTAAGTGCCACTTTCATTTTGTAAGTTAATAAACCTTATGTTTTGTCTGTAAAGCACTGAAAACTCCCAAAATTTTTGGACTTTCTAAGCTCAATAATATAATAATTTTTCAAACAGCTTTATATTTTCTCACTTTTTGAGAACGTGGTTTTCCTGTATTTATTTGTCTGTACTCTGAAACCCAGAATTGTTGGGCTTTTTTTCTGTCTGCTTTGTTAAATGTGATTTACTGTCCACACCCCTTACTTAATTTGGGTGTCATTTTTATCCTTGTCTGAAAAACATATGCCCAGCTGTTATCTAGGTAACTACCTGGCTATTGTTCTAGGCAGAGGAAAGCAAATTAAGTCCTTGGTTTTGCTTTCCTGTCCTCTGCCTTTGCAACATATCTGGAAAACATAGGCACAGTGAGGGGTTAAATAAACAGTAGATGAGCCATTGCAGGGTGGGTCATATTTTACAACTTGAAGTAGCTCAGGAGTGAAATAGTATATGCCAGAAGCAAGGAGGAATTGAGGAAGGATCCGTACATCTGAGTCACAGAGTCACTCCCAGTATAGTGTTGTTCATGCCACACCTTTGCTGGAAGCATAAAATTTCAACCCAGTCCAAGAAAGCAGAAGCAAATTGTCACATAAACAAGATTAAGCATTTTTAGTGAGGGAAAAATCAAGGAAGGGGATACAGTTTCTGTTAATTAAACCGCTTCCTCTTTTACATTGCCAGACCTCTGTATTCCCCTGTTACACTGCATGTCTTTCGGTGATGTGTGTGAAGAATAAGCTAGCAAATCACTGTTTTATAGGTAGGAAAAGGTTTTAAAATACTGGGCTAGTGAGGAAGTTGGAAAAATTACACTGTGATGTTTTCCAAATTGAGGGATTTTGCTCTGGCTAGGGCTTGCTTCCAGCCACAGCAGACTACCAGTGAACAGTGGTAAACCCTGTCTGAGCTCAGGTGCCCAGGTCCCAGTCTTCCTCTTGCTTTATTCATGACCTTTGCTGCAAGCAGAAAGGTTGCAGAAAGAAAGGATGAAACTATAGATGATAAGATGTGTGTCACAGTGAGAAATTCTCTTACTCTGCAAGCCAGTTTTGAAATAGTAAAGAATATATAAGAACCTAAGATTCAATTATGGATTTTAGCTGAATATATGTTACCTTTACCTGCTATTTCTATTATTTTGAAGTATAAAGGCAAGGCAGTCTCTCCCTCTCTGTTGTCAGTGTATTAAGTAACCTGGTCTAACTTTGAAAGTAGTTGTGCTTTGAGCAGGAGGTTGGACCGGATGACCTCCAGGACTCCCTTCCAATCTGTCGGAGGCTTTTTTGACTTTATCAGCCTTAACAGAAACTTTGTCATCTGACACACTGACACGCTAATGTGATCACCCCTCCGTCCTCCCACCCTCATCTCTCAGCAGAAAACCATCTCTCTTTTTCTTAGCCATGCCTCTGTTCTGTCTCTGTGCAGGCTGGAGTCCAGGTGATACAGATATGTGGCAATAAGGGCCATGATGACCAGTATGATCTCCCAGTATCCTGCTCCTGGCACCCGTACTGACTTCACAAGGCAGGGTGCCTTTCCTGGACAAAGTGCTCAGTAACATGGCTTTGCAGCACAATAATCTGTGCCTCGGTGCTTTGTTAGGCTGAGTCATAGCATAGAGGGCAAACAAGTCGTGTCCCTCTTTGCCAGTGTATCAGCAAAGGTGAGACTGGTATAAGAGGATGAAAGCTCAGGTTATGGGTATGCTGGTATCTTTGGTGGACACTGAGAGGCTCTCTTTTAAATAAAATAACTGGTCCATATTTTAGAGACGACACTGAGTGACACTAAACCTAAATCTGAGGCGCATATTTTGCAGGTAAGTATTTTTTTGTGTTTTCCCATAGCCCTGCTGCATTCTTCTTCTTGTTTCCTTAAGTATCATGCTTCTCTGAGCTGACGCCCCAAATCTGGCATCACTGTCTTATTTGCCTATAAGCCATATTATGAGACACAAACTCTATGGTGGCTATACTCCCTGCTTTATTTATTAGAGACATACCTAGGGTGAGACATTGCACTAGATAAGTTGACCCAGAAAAGCTTCTAGAAAAGATGAAGGGAAAAAAAGGCACTTTGTTTTCAGAAGACTTAACACTGGTTAAGAAAGAGCAGCTGAAACCTAAAGGGCAATTCCATGCTTCAGTAGTTCTTGGGTAGAATTTATCTGTTGTACTACGAGTACCAAAGCTGGGCTTCAGTATTCCTCTAATGGCCCTGCCTGGCAGAGTGAATTCCTTGGGGCTCAGTCTGATGCTGGCCTGGGGAAAAGGCAGCCCAGACTTGGCTCTTCCTGTCACTATTGCCTTTAACCAGCTTATGCTGAGGTTTCCATTTCCTTGTAGGTGCTTTGGTTCACTTCTGTCTTTCATTCACTCATTTATCTGTCTATATCCTAAAGCTGATTTCCTGCTTCTCACCCACTATCAGTGAAGTTAAGGGGAGCCTTAGCTCCAGTATCCTGTGCCTTATCTTTTAGATATAAATGTAAATGCAGTTTGTATGGTACCTCATTTATAAATGTGTATTTCCTTCTTGGTGGTGGTTTTTTGTTTTGTTTTGTTTTGTTTTGTTTTTGTTTGTTTTTGGGTTTTTTGTTTTTGTTTTTTTTTGTTTGTTTGTTTGTTTGTTTTGTTTTGTTTTGTTTTTTGTTGCTGTTGTTTTAGACAATGACTTTCATGTTTATCGTAGAGTATAATACAGAAAACTTTTGGAATGTCCATGGAACTGAGGGCTGCAATAACAGCCATTAAGATTCTGAGCATATACACACCTGCACTATTAATGTGTTCTTGGCATTTCTCAACAACTGCATGTGATGTCTTCACACTCACTGCTAGTCTAGGTGACAAGCTCATCAAGGAAATACATACTCTGCTTGAATGGCCTCTGGAGATCCAACGTTTTCACTTCTCTAAGCAGCTGTTGCCTTTTGGGGATTTTTTGTCATGGGGATGTTATAAATTTTAAGTCATTCTCTTCTCACATCCCTCATGCTCCCAGCTGGAAAAAAGATCAGTTAGAAGAGATGCAATTAACCAGCACTCAATTTGCTGCAATGCCATAATAGTAATAATAGTGGTGTTTGGTCTGGATGCCCTTAGGGACACAAGAAATTCCTTATCTTCTGCAGTTACTGGAGTTTTAATTTTCTTGTTTTCACTTCATTTTCTTTTGCATGAAAAGGAAAACCAGGAAAGCCAAGCATGCTTTGGGCATTCTCATAGTCTAATAATAAATGTGTGCACTCATGGTGAAGTTCTGTTTGGAACTCTGTAAAATAAAAAATATTTGGAACATTTGTGTCTCAAAAGCAACAGTAAAACTATTAATAAGAATTATTTCCAGAATTTTATTAGTTGAATTTAATTAGCATGAGTTACTGGTAAGGTGATTGTACCCTCATCCTGTAGGATGCCAAAAGATCCAAACACATGATTTGCTTAGAGAGAAGATGGTCAGACTAAATATGGATAGGCTCATTGAGTGAAACAAATAATAGTTTTAGTTTCCTAAAATTAGTAACATCTTCTGTAACTTCTTTATACCAAGAAAAAAAGAGTAGATTTGCTTGAGTATTAGCACCATGTTCAAACTCAAAACAATCAAATATATTTATTGGAAGAGTAGTCGGAAAACTACCTTGAGATTGTCTGGCTTTTCCTTTCAAAAGTGCATCAATGGTGGCAAAGTTACTGAACTGGCAACATTAAACCAAGTGAAAATTTCCACTTCATCAACAAGTTGAATCATATCGTGCCTTATAAAGCATGAAGTTTAAAAATAAATAGTGACTTATGTTCATAACAACTCCCGGCTGTGATGCCACTTCTGCTTTTATTTTCAGCATAGTCAGCTTCTGTAGTTTAGAGTTCTTTTGCCTTGTATTGTACAGTTAATTTCTTTCTTAAAACATTCATAGCAGCAACCAGAGATTTAAACCTCCTCTTTCCTGCTGTGGCTACACCACTCAAACAAATGGAATTGGGAGTACCATGTGTAAATAAGGAGAATAATATCCTATGATGAATTATTCAAGTAACTGGGTCGTCACATGTTGAGGTGATCCAGGGGTGTGGGTTTCTTTTCACGGACGTTAATCTAGATCTTGTAGAACATCCCATTCCATTTCCTGTTCTGTCCAGTTGCTATTAAGAACATGACTATGCCTGGAAAGATTGAGAAAAATGTTTCTTTTTTTGAGAATCACAATAGAATACAGAGGGAGTCAATTATCCTCGAACAGGCACCATTCAAATTCCCAAAAGCCCTAGAAGTGCCAAGAAAGCCCCAGAAAGTTCAGCAGCTTTGTTTGGCTTGGAAAGACACTCAGAAATTTGGCTTTTCATTTATCCATGATCCCTGCAGCATGCTTCAGCTGGAGCCTGGCTGAAGTCACAATATGTTTCCTTGACCAAGTATACCACTGGAGCCACATTCAGGCACGGGAATTCTAAATGCATTTCAGGCCTGGGCTTCAGGCACAGGGAGCTCTTCTACCGACTTCAGGGTTTTAAACTGAGCTCTATTTGAGCTATGATTACCTGCCAGGTTAAAATGCAGTTCTCATAAGGTTTATAGATCATCCTGTTACTAGGTGAGCAAAACAACCCCAATAGAATAGTCTCTTGGAATCTTGAGTCTTCTGGAATGGAAGCAGGAGTGATTCAACAGAAAGAAAGGCTTGGAGAGGAGACAGAATATACATTTCAAGGCTGTGAGCAGAGCCAGTTTCAGCTCACTACTGGCAAAATTCCATGTGTCCTTATTTTCTATGGACAGGTTTATCTGCTCCTGTATGTTAGGCCCTACTTCAGTTCCAGATTCATCCGCTTTCATTCTTTTGAATGTATCTGTCCTGTTAGTGCTCTGCCTTGGGAGTTAAAAGGCATTAAACTGCAACCTGTAACTTCCATGATTTCTCACTCTTAGAATACGACAAACTTGCTACAAAGCTTTTTCTGTGCCTTGCATGTGCACACCAAATGTATGGAAGTCAAAGGAAAGAGGCAGCACATATCCTAGAAGGATTTCTTGGCTTCCATGAGTGGTAATGACTTTTCAGAATGAAGGATTATTGAACATTTCCCAAAGCAGCAGCTGTACAAATGGCTCCCACACCAGGAGGAGGAAATATATGTGCTAATCCTTGAGTTGGTGATCTATGCCAAGGCATCCTGGGGACAAACTGAAAACCCAGTGGGAAATACCTGTTAGATTTCAGGACCATTGAAATACTAAAATCTCCTCAGTGTTTTCAAAGTTTCTCTATTTTCCTATCAGTTTTGTTTACAAAGCCCATTTGTTGCCCAGGGATAAGTATGCTCCTAACAGTTTACTGACCTCCAGTAACACAAATTGACCTTTGAATCCAGTAGTACCCTGCCAGACCGATGCACTCCAGACTGGAGTTTAATATAATTTTGTATGTTAAGAACCTTTATCTTCTCCCCACTTTGCAATGTTAAGCTAGTCCTGAAAATTCACATCCTTGCATAAGTGTGTGAAAAAAATTGTGGAAAAATGGGAAAGAAGAGAAATTATGCAGTTTCTTCATTGTCGGCATTATGTCAGCTGACATTTTAGCATCGTCAGCTCAGGTTTGGAGCTGTTCTCAAATGTCTGCCAATGCTTTTCCATCCCTGACTCAAGGGAATGCCAGGAGCAGTGTGCTTTCTCAGCCTTGCCCAAAAGCATCAAGTGCATGATCTTTTATCCAGCTCCACGCGGGAGGCTGTGCAGCAACCTAATCCCCTTCCATTTATGCTGGAGTAATACAGCACCTGATCACATGGCCTTTAGGTCTATATCCTGCTAGGCAAATTAGGGTCTATATATAGGTCCTAATCTTATAGCGGGTTCTGTGGAAGCTCAGAACTGCTATTAGATGTGCATAGTTGATTCAACATCGGGTGGTCTGACATATTTGTACTCTTGAATTATGAATGAAAATTTCTAGAACTTAAATATATCATTAGAAAATTACTAAGAGCAATTTCCTCCCTTCACATTTGCATAATGAAATTCACCACAGAGTTGTACTCTCCCTAATTATATAGATCTTATAGAAAGATCAGAAGGTGTCCGAAAGTCGTATAAAAGGAGCAGGATGCACATGCAGATTTACAGGAGCGGCAAAGAGCAGCTGCCTTTTGCCTTCCACATTACCACTTCTGAATTTTTAACATTTACTGAAGCTTTCAAATATCTTTGTAGAAACCCAGGTGAATCTCAAGCAGACATTGTTCTGAAGCATCTGAAATATTTTTATTTGAAGTCATAGAAATTGTCCATGAACATCAGAAAAAATTGAACTAAACTGAAAATACAATATCTTGAGTTTATATTTCCCTTTGAAACTCATCTAAATCAAGACTCTAAAAATAATACCTTAACTTTAATTTCTACAATCTGCAGAAATTGTTCTATCCATTATCCTTTCATTTCCGCCCCAGTTTTGGCATTGTTGTGACTACAAGGAGGCATCACTGACATATAAACAGCTGATACAATCCTAAATCATTAACACTAAGGCCTTGTTTTTGTAACCTAATTCCTCTTTCTAAATGTAAGTGCCTCACATCTCCTGCTTCCTCTTCCCTGTGCAAAATTTTTGTATTCTCAGTAACAGGTAAACCGCTGCTGATCTTTTTGCTTTCACTCCTGGGCTCTTTGTTTCTTTTCCTCCTCTTCCTCTGCACACTGAATAAGTGAAAGAGAGTACCTGGGTGGCCAGGACATCTCTCTGAGTAATTATAAAAAAGTATGTCTTGTAGGGGTCATGTAGGACCAGATGATCTTGTCAGTGGCCTAGGTGAACTGCTGAGGTCCATCTAGTCCTACATCTCTGGGTTTCAGTGAAGCTTAGAGCATTCAATAAATACTCAAAGGAGCAAGTTGATTTATGTAACCTCTTTTTATGAAAGACATAACATTTGTTAAAGGTGATCAAATACGGCGGCTCTAAAATACGAAATGTCACTTTTGACTGCTAAGTTTGTTAACATAGCAGAAAAGCTGTAATGTACAAACCAGAGGCATTGCTGTTGTTCTTCCTATTTAAGTAACAGGGATTCTATATGAACTGCCAGTATTGGTTGACATGTTTTATAGTTGCTGTCCTGTATAACTTGATCTATAAGTTATTACACAACTATAATAGCCACAAAAGAATCCTGTGATATACAGGGTATTCTGTTAGGTTGTTACTCAGATGTGGACTGAATTCTTTAAATAAAAATTCTGTGCTTAAATGTACTTATGTCATTTAAAAAATTGGTTTGTGATTCTTATCAATAACTATGATTGCAATGTTTGATAGTATTTCATATTATCTTTATAAACAAATTTTGAAATCAGATGGAGATAGAAAAATACTTCTGTTGTAAATATAGCCAACTATTTAATTTTGTTCTGTGATTCTAATTGCTCTTTATATCTCTAAAAATACACTGTGGTGGGTTTTCCCCACTCCTCCTCCTCAGCAGGACAGTGGGAGAAAGTAAGATGAATAAAAAGTCCATAGGTTGAGATAAGGGCAGGGCAATCATTCACCAATTACTGTTATGGGAAAACAGATTTGATTCAGGGAAGATTAATTTAACTAATTTCCAATTAGAAATAGACTAGGCTGATGATTAATAAAATCAAAACTAAAGCCACCATTCCCACACCCCCTTTCTTTCCAGGCTCAACAACATACCTTTTTTCCTGACTCTTCTACTTCTTCCTCCCCTTCCCCAAGTGCCATAGAACAGGGTGGATGGCAGATTGTGGAGTTTGTAACAATTTGTCTTTGTCAGTCCCTTCCTTCTCATGCTGTTCCCCTACTCCAGCATGGGGATCCTCCCACAGGAGACAGTCCTTCATGAACTGCTCCGATGTGGGTCCTTCTCAAGGGCTGCAATTCTTCAGGAATTGCTCTAGTGTTGGTCCCTTGCCATGGGATGCAGCCCTTCAGGAACAAACTGGTCCAGCATGGGTCACCCATGGGGTCACAGCTGCTGGAGAAGACCTGATCCTGTCAACAGTTTGCAGCTCCTGCCTGGACAGTGCTCCACCATGGAATCTCTATGAGCGGCAGCTTCCTTCAGGAAATATCCAGTACTGTGGCATGTAGTCCTTGACAGACTGCAGGGTCCAAATCTGCTCTGCTGTGGACCTCCATGGGACAGCTTGCCCTGCAAGACAGCTTTGACACAGTCTGCACAGGAATCTCTACTTCAGCCCCTGGGGCACCTCCTCGCCCTCCTTCTGCACTGACCTTGAGGTTTGTGGGGTTGTTTCTCTCACATTTTTTCTCACTGTGTCCCTCACTTCATTTTTACTGTGTCTTCAATATGT
The DNA here is from genome assembly GCA_013400655.1 of Mystacornis crossleyi. NCBI lineage: Eukaryota > Metazoa > Chordata > Aves > Passeriformes > Timaliidae > Mystacornis > Mystacornis crossleyi. The sequence goes on along the minus strand of VYZQ01041169.1, from coordinate 16,114 downwards.
TATCAGAGAGATACTACCAGCATTGCTGAAGGGTTCAACTTTGCCCAGTGATGGATCTGCTTTGGAGTCATCCAGAACTGGCTCTGTCTGACATGGGGCCAACTGTTGGACACTTTTCAAGAAAGGCCCTCCTGTAGTGCTGCCCCTGGCTGACCAAAACCCTGCCATGGAAATGCAATGCATAAGCATATATGGAAGTTACTTTTACTTTATCACAATATTCTCTGTAGATTCATCAAGAAAGTATGAAAGTTTAAATACATTTATCTGTTTCCAGGCAACTTACAGCTCAGTAAGTGTTTTTCATTACTGATGTTGGCATTCCTTTTATTTCTGTGGTGAAAACGGGCTCTAGACCATTTGTCTTGTATATTATAGGATACTTTGTACATTGTCTACTTAGAGTATGTTTTTGTGTTCTAAAAAGACCTTATAAGTTTTAGTCCTATCTTTGTCTTCAAAAACTCCTATTGTCCTTGAGGACACCAATGGTTCCAAGAGGTTACAGCATGATTGTGTTTCAAATCTGGTTTTGCAGTGATCAGAAAGGATTTGCCAAAAATTCATAGAAGATTTTAGACTTCAGTAATTCACATTTCCTCTGACTGCTGAAATAAAGACTGAACTGTCTAACTTTTCTGGTTGTGTGCAATGACCCTGTGAATCAATGAACTTCAAGGACCTGATGGTAACAAATCTGATTAATGTTTTTTTCACTGAGCCTGGATTTCTTTGATGCCACTTTTGTTCGAAGAGTGAAGGCTAGGTTGAGCTCACAGTCTGTCTATTTTTTCTCTCAAAATAATATATGTTAACATTGATGACAATGGTGATAGAAGATGGAGTCCTTTTGGAGGAAACCCAGCATCCTCTGAATTCCTCCTGCCTTGAAGCCTGAATATAGAATAAAAACATGGTGTTCTGCCCATTTTCTTCAGCACAACCGGCAGAAAAAATTCCTCCTGTTGTGGCGGAAGATCAGACTAATATATTCTAGTGGGCAGGAAGTTCTGATAACTGTTTCTGACCATACCAGAAACCAACTTTGAATTTACACTATTCTTCAAACTTAGTTATTTCTCCTTCAAGGGGCCTGCTTCATTACCTAGCTTGTACTCTCAGATAGAATTATTGTGGGGTTTCTGTGGGTTTTTTAAGCTTCCTGTCCTTATCAAATTTGATAAATGACATTCATTAAAGCTTCAAGATTTTAAGTTTGAAACTTAATTAAGAGACACAACTGCAAGGTTATTGTAACTAAATAATACATATTCACATATAATTATTAATATGGAAGTCACTTTATTGGAAATGAAGTATTCAATATTTGATGTAAAATAAATATTGTGATCCCACAGGTATCACCAGATCTTATGTGAACAAGACACTGATAGGAGATTTTCTCTCTTTCATTTAATTAGTCCTACACAACATCTTGAAGATAAAGTTCACTCTTCCTATAGATTATAGGGTCAGATTTTTCCCTTTGTTTATAGAATATCCTGAGTTGGAAGGGAGCCATGAGGCTCATGGAAGTCCAACTCCTCTATCTGCACAAGACAGCCTCAGTAATGACACCCTGCGCCTGAGAGCATGGTTCAAATGGTTCTTGAGCTCTGTCAGGCTTGGTGCTGTGACCACTGCCCTGGGGAGCCTGTTCCAGTGCACAGCATCTGCGTGAAGAACCTTTTCCTAATATCCAGCCTAAAACCCCTCTGACAGAGCTCCATGAGTCCATGATTCCCTTCAGTCCTCTCACTTGTCACTGGAGAGAAGAGATCAGTGTCTTCTGCTCCAGTTCCCCTACCCTCCTTTGGACATTGTCTAATAGTTTAACATCTTTCTCATATTGTGGCACCCAAAACTGCCCCCAACACTCGAGGTGAGGCCACCCCAGTGCAGTGCAGCGGTGACAATCCCCTCCCTTGCCCGGCTGGCGATGCTGTGCCTGATGCCCCCCAGGACACGCTTGGCCCTCCTGGCTGCCAGGGCACTGCTGGCTCATGTTCAACTTTCCTTTGACTAGGACTCCCAAGTCCCTTTTCCATGGTGCTGCTGTCCAGCCTCTCATTCCTCAGTCTGTCCATACATCCTGTGTTGCTTTGTTCCAGGTGCAGGATCCAGAACTTGTTTTGTTGCTTTTTATCTGATTAAATTGCACTGAGGAAGCTAATACTTTGCTTGCCAGTAAAGTACGGAATTTTAGTTGAAAAGGATTTCAGCACTTCCAGGACAGAACTATACCTTGTTTAAAATTCCTCTCTTCAGTCCCTCTGTTTTCTCCTTTGGCAAGTACCTGACGCCCTTTACAAGGATCCATTCATAGCCTCCTCTTGGCTCTTTCCTGACTGTGGCCCTAAAGCCCACCTTGACTGTGGCTTCTGGGAAAGAACAGTGAAGAAGATAAACCAACAGCAAAACCAACTAACCGATCAAAACCCCATTAGTCTATCTCCATACTGTTTTTCACCTCGCTGTTTCTCCCTATCTCTCTTCTAAAGAGTGGTGTAAATGCTAGATAAAGGATAAGCATACTGAATGAAGCGATGAAGCCAGGGGGAAAAGAAGCTAAGGAACAAGAAGCGTAAGAAAAGTTGGAGATGGAGAAAGACCGCTAACACTTTATATTTCTGTTGCTGTGGGATCCCAGCAACCTTTCCAGAGACAGATATGCCCGTGGAAATAATCAGGGAAGCGATACTTGATAGATGTTCATAGATATTCTTTATTTTTCCTCCCAGCCTCATGGCATGGGGGCCTGGACCAGACTTACTATCCCTGGGAAAAAACCCAGTATTCCCAGGGCAGGGGAACATGAAAAGGCCAATGGGGACAGGATTTGGGTACACGTGACCAGGGATCAGGGGGTCTGGAAACCCCGTGTAACCATGCTTTCACTCCCACAGCCCATCCCCCCAGGGGAAGCGGGGGGGAAACCTCCTCATATGTCTAATCCAGAAGCTATCCAATTTGGCTATTGGTTTACTTTACCCCTTATTCAGTAGTTAAAAGAAGAAAACCAGACCAGGTTTCTTGATTTAAAAAATTGCTGTGATTGTTATTCATGATTCTATTATTTTT
>VYZQ01041167.1:50528-64046 GCA_013400655.1 Mystacornis crossleyi | reverse complement strand
GTCCAAAGCTTCTCCCCTCTGCTGCAGCCGTGGGGACCACTGCTGGCTGTCCCTCTGCTGCCATAACAAAGTCAGGAGCTGTCACCAAGTCACGAACTGCCCTCTGCCACCTGAAGAGGGCACGAACCCAAGGAGGAAGGAGCCAGCTACCACTCCCCGCTACCATGTTAGTGAGTCATCGTGAAGATCGTTCTTCTTTTGATTCTGACATCCATTAAGTTCATTTAGAACAGTGCGAGTGCTAAATATTAGATGTTGCTTCCAAAAAAATTGAAGATGGATTTTTTTTTTCCATCCTGAAAGGCTCAAATAAAATTCAGCATTCTGATGAAAATTCACTGCACTCCTGACCCAGCTTTGCACATCACTTTTTTTTTTTTTTTAATTCTTTTGGACTTTTAATTCCTAAACGGAGAAGAAAAGGGATGGAATTTTCAAGAATATTTCTTCTTTTTTATAAAAATAGCTCTTCTAAAAATTCATATTTTCCAAATCACATATATTTAAAGTAGGAACTTTAATAGTATTTTATCAGTTTCCAACATTAGCTTCAATGTTTTTAAATGTACATTTTAATGCTTCAAGACATAAGTCATTGCTGGATACAAATGAGGGGATTTCTGAATATATTTGGAAAGCTAATAAAAAGAGAAGCATGAAAAGAGATGCAAGACCCTACATTAAAGATTAGAACTAAAAGGAACTGGAGAGAAGGATGTTCTATTAAAAGCCTGCTGAAAATATTAGCGTGTATTAAGACATTCTGACAAATGCTTGTCTGAATAGTGACAGCAGGACACGCAAATCATTTTAGGACAGTCTGTTTCCAAACAGAATAATGAGAGGTAAAAGCAGGGGGGAAAAAAGAAAAAATAAGCTTTCATTAAACAGTTCATTTTCATTATTGTCACCATCAGTTAGGACTCATTCCTGCACCATTTAATTGTACTTTTGACATTGCCTCCTAAAAATATATTTCAGAAAATTAATTAATATGTGGTTAAGAAAAATTTGCACTTAAATGGAATTTGCACTTTAAAAAAAGCTTGTTCCTCCAGAGTTAGTTTCAAGCTGAAAACAATTTTTCATCTTTTCAAACATAAAAGCTAAATAACAGAAATCAATATTCCCTGGGAATGAGACTCACACCTTTGAGAAGTTCATCCAAATTCCCTGTTGTCAATAGCAAGCTCCTGTTATAGGATTTAAGGGGATGTTCAAATGGTTGGTTTGTGCAAATAATTGATTATTTGACTTAGTTGTTGACCCAAAAAATTAAGCTCTGCTTTTTTTCCAAAAACATGCCCAAACCATTGTTTTCAGTGAATTTGGTAAATAATAAAACCTCCAGTTTCAGGGTAAGTTATTTGCTATTTTTTTGGTCAGAACCAACATTCGTTCTGTAATCTTTTTTTCCCAGGTATGTGCAATAGAAGCAAAGGACTAGATTCACAGAAGAGCCAAGGAATTACATTCAGAGATTTTTTTCCCAGTTTCTACTCAAATGGAAATTTAGTGAAAACTCAAAATTCCTACCTGATTTTGTTTCTTTCTGAATGAGCAGTGAAATACATGTTAAACATTTCCAGTGAAGCTATTAGTTTTGCATTTCAGTCTTTCAGATGCTTTGTATTGCTCTTCAGTATTCACATGAAGCTATTTCACTTCAAAGCTTACTATATGAGGCTATTATAATTCCTCTGTGCTGCAGGCCAAATTTCCTGGTGGTCTTTAAATTATGCTGTATTAACTGCCTTGTAATAGCTGGTATGCCAAGGTGCCATCTTAATGCCACAGGATTTTTCTCTAGAAACATGAATTTTTTTTTGCATTTGTGTTGCAACATCAGGTCCCTACTTAATTCTAAGACCTACAGATGTAATCTTTCTTTTCATTTACAAAGCAGTCGGATATATATCCCCCACTTCAGCCTTTAATTCCCCTTCCATTTTAGAGTGATGTGAAATAATAGGGTGCCCAAAAAATAGCGTGCAACACAACATCTATTTTAACAGCATTTTTGTCATTGTTTCGTAATAAAACCAGTGCATTTGTTTAGTAAACACTTCTATTAGTATTTCTACACGCTAGCTACACTGCATAGCTCATTTTTTGAAAAAATAGTAAAGCTAAGCATCTATAGATTACTCCACGCTTTAATTTTTTCCTGTTCCTGGGAGAAGACAAAGGGCTTAGCAAAAAAAAAATCCCAAAATGTTTTCTTCATTGTTTTAAATCTCAAAAATATTCAGTGAGTGTATTTCAAATTCAAAAATAATTTTTCATTGTTTATTTTGACAAATAAACAATTTATGACCACATTTTATCTTGGCCTTCACTTGTAGGTGAGCACATCCACTAAAATGAGCCAGGAGCCAAGGATTTCATCGGGAAGACACGACCACAGCCAAGCTCCTAACCTGCCAGCTCAGGCTGAGCAAGCAACAACAAAAGACATGTTCTCAGAGCTTCACGGAACATGACTATGGACAGAACTGAGTCCAGAGCGTCAGGGTTGAGCCCATAAATCCTGTAAGTTTGTTTGAGAAGGCCTCTGTCTATTTTTATCCAACTATTTTGCTGCCAGGCAGAGGTGCTGAGTTGGATTGCTGAGGACAGGCTGCATCCTGCCCTGAGTGGTGAGACAGCACCCGTGTCCTGTGCCTGCAAAGCCTTGGGGCACTCCTGCCTTTCCCGAGGGTGGCTGTGATGTGACCGTGTGTGCAGCAGGGACTTGACCTTTCTGGCACGCAGGGGAGAAGGTAAGCACAGAAATGGCCAGGACAGGCCAGTCCAACAGCATTAGGAGCAAGAAGCTGGCTTGTAAGGAAGAGTCAAAGGGCTCAGGACCTTCGCAGAACAACTGCTGCAGGGGAGAAAGAATATCTGAAAGGATCCAATCACAGAAACATAAGGAAGAGAAGGATTTTTGGGTGTACCTCAAAATGAGTATGTAGGACTTTCCAGAAGGCAAATAAAACCATAAACCAGCTACAAGAATATCCCTTAAAATTCAAATTGGTCTAGTAATGGTGGAACTATATCAGGCCACCTACCTCTTATTATACTGATTGGGATTTACAGTTGAGAGCTCCTGACTTTATTTTGGGCTTAATTCACAGAATCACAGAATGGTTGGGGTTGATAGGACCTCTGGAGATCATCTAGCCCAACTTCCCTGCTAAAGCAGGTTGCACATGATCACATCCAGCTGGGTTTTGAGTATCTCCACAGGAGATTCCTGGGCCTATCTGGGCATCCTGTTCCAGTGCTCTGTCACCCTCAAAGTAAATAAGTTTTCCCTCATAGTCAGATAGAACTTCCTGTGTTTCTGTTTGTGCCCTGTGCCTCTTATCCTGTTGCTGGGCACCTCTGAATAGAGTCTGGCCCCATCCTCTTGCTTGTATTCCTGATAGTCGTGCAAGTGGTAGCACAACTGCACTCCTCCTTTGAATATAGGCAGCAGGAGCTCGGCCTTGAGTACGCACCATTTGCCTTCACAGAAGGGAAGGAAATACAAAAGAAATTAATGCCAAGCCCACTATTATTTCAGTTGCATTTGGTATCTTATCGGCCAGTTTTGTTCAGTTTGGTATAATACTGTTTATGTCCTGAGAACTATGGTCTGAAACACAGGAATGTATGTTATGGAAGAATCCCCTCTGCTGCAGAATCTGTCTCTCCATTTCCAGGAGCTCAGGACAACATGACAAACTAGTGCCAGGTTTGCATTAAGAACAACTGGTTTTATTTAGGTCCTCCTGAAAATTAATTTTGGTCTTTTTAAACTGACTGGCTTCATTCCACAATCACCAGAGTTAAAGAATAAATACACCATCACATTTTTTTTCATGGCATCAAAACTCATGCCTATCTGCATCTGAAAGACTGGCAGAAGGAGCTAAGTGGAAGCTGCCAGCTGATGCTCTGGCCAGACACTTTTGTGCTTGGCTTGAACTCACTGATTTCAAAATGAGGCCTCATGCACCTGCTTGCCTGGAGCAGCTTATAGGATTGGGGTCAGAACTGCAGCTACCAGGGAAGCCTCTCTCTCCACCCTGCCTCCAGTTTTTTCTTATCATCGTCATGCTTATATCATCTTTAGTAGCACTAATGCAGCCTGATCTCTCTAAACTATGTCATACTAGTGGAAGAAAAACAATGCTTGCCTGCCCTCTCCTTCTCTGTAGTCTCCTTCTTTTTATTTATTATTATTGTTATTAGTTTTTTTAATGATGACTCTGTGAGAATGCCAGATTTATTTTGGCAGATATAGCTGCTAATTCATATCTACTATCACTGAGAGACATGATCTGAATTTGGGATCTCTCTCTATTTATAATCTGTTATCTTAATAAATATTTGTGATTTGTTTATCTGACACAGATGACATGTTTATTATTACAAATACGCTTCTTGGTCATGATTCACGTTGGTCTCTATTATTTCGGACTGTTTTCATTTATCTGTAGGCAGCTCATTCTGTTTTATATATTCTGTCACAGTTAGTTGTGTTTTGCCTTTTTGTGCTGATCTCTGTAAAAAAAGCCCAAAACATCACATAAAAAATTAAAACCCAATGAGAATGTGTCCAAAATCACCACTCTACCACATCCATTCAGCAGGAATTTCAATGTGAAACAGAGTAGAAACCTGAACAGATGGGAAGCTTTTAAACAAATTATAACTTAAGTCCTCAGCAAGTAGCTCTGGTTCCTTTAGGATCCAGACCTACACGCTCTTCAAGTCTTACAAAGTGGACTTCAACCCAACTTCCAAGTTTCGAGTCTTCCTTTGACTGTACTCAGCATATCTTTATAACAAATATTCAGCCATTCTCTTCAGTTTACTGAGACCGCTTCAGGTACCTTTCCGCCTCTTTTTGCACATTCACTTCTCTTCCACAACTTGCCACACCAGTCTTGCCCGCAGAGCAAACATCAGCCTTCCCCTTGCCTCAGTTCTGCCCAGCACAGGGACTGACAGCCTGTGCACCCTCAGTCCCTGCCCTCTGTCACTTCCACCGGCCTCCCTGTGTGTCAAGCTGCCCAATTCGCATCCGTTTTTGCTCCCCACCATCCAGCCACTGTTACTGCTTGTGGCTCCTTAGCCCTCCCTCCTTCCAGGGACAAGACCCTTTGTCCTTTGCCATTTCTGTGCCTCCCAAGGTGAGCACTGCAGAGGATGCCGCAGAGAGAACGAGTAACTGAACTGTTATCTCTGCAAGGGATGGAACGACAAAGCAGTGCTGCTGTGAGCTGTGGGGATTTTTTTCTTTTTTCCCTCTTTTAAAAACGAGGGTAGTGTTGTTTCAGAAGATACTCCTGCTCACTATCTGAAAAGATCTGCTAGGCTGCTCTTACTTGAGAGGTGTGCAAATAAGGTAGCCAGAAAATCAGTGGGGAATTTCTCTCTGGCTAAGGTAAATATGTAAGTTTTCAGCTGCTTGCCTTGTCACCAGACTGGCTTCAACCACTGCCAAAATCCCATCAGCTGTGAAGGAACTGACAAGTGAATGGCTTGTGCCCAGAGCTTAACCGTATGTTACGCTAATTCACGCAACACCAAAACTACACCTGTGATCTGCCACCATCTGACCCATCTCCTGCTCTTTCCCTCTGGGTCTCCCAAAACAGAGGGGACTTCTGTGTGCTTTGCATGAGGCAGAGGTTCTACCCCGTGGAGTCAGCTGCAGCAATGTGGATGGTGGTGGATGTCTGAAACAATTCTGTTGTGTTCCAGAGAAGTCTGGAGTAAGTTCTTTCAGTTCTGAGTTTTGTCTCTTCATATGCTCCTTGAAATTCTTTCAGACGCCAAAATAGAACACAGAAATATTTGTCACAAGTCAGGATGTCTGAGCAGAAGGGATCCTGTCTGAAAGCAGAATTGAAGGCAAAGGCTGACCTGAGCAAAAGCCTGACCCCATAAATAATGAGCAACAACAGAAAGGAGCACATCTCAGCAGCGACCTCTTCAGCAAACATTTGGGCTGCCTCTAGTTAGACCATGCTGCATATCAGGAAGTCTGAAAGATTGCCTCAAAAGCCAAAAAACCCCAAAGACTCAAGTTTTTAGAAAATTACATCATTTAAAGAGATCAGTTCATTTATCTTGCTAAAAATAATATCATCAGGTGATTTGATCAGTCACCTTCAAGGAGAGAAAAACTTTAGGACTAAGGAGCTCTTTACCCTGTTGGAGAACGGTATAATTACTCATGTCTGGAAAATAAAAAGGATCAATTCCTATAAGAAAAATATTCCAACTTGTCAACCATGACAGAGATTAACCACAGTGACAAAATATCAAGGAATGAAACAAATTCTCTACCTTTTACTATCTTCCCAGCGGTACCAGAAGCATTTCTGGAGATACATTTTTCTTAAACTCATGTTCCAAGCTGCATGAGATTATACAGTATGTAGCACATCAGGCCAGATGCTTTATTGATTTGTCCCGGCCCTAATTTCCCTGAGAAGTCAGCATCTGCTTAGCCCTGTTACGAAACCTGGCCACAGACCAAACAAGCCACACTGTCAAGGTGAAACAGGGCTGCACTGAGGGTCTGTAATCACAACAGGCTCTCTCTGCTTCTGCTGAGGATTGAGTAAAGGCAGGAAGAGTCCCCCGGTATCTTCATCTTTAGTCCTGCAGCTCAAAGCCAGGCGTTATGGTCCGCAGTCTTACCTTGCCTAAGCTGAATTTGGCAGCAAGGTGAACTGCCTTGTGTTGGGGCTGTTGAATTGTTAATTCGCGCTGAGAGCACAAAATTAGAAGCAAAGGGAAAACATCTTCTATATACCAAACACAAAGAGTTGAAATGTGGTAAGGACAAATGCTTCTTCTTCTGTCAGTTTTTCTTTTCTTCAGTGGAACACAGCTAAGCTGACATAAATATTTTAAATAGCTGCTCATCAGAAAAATGCTGTATTGTAGCCTGAGCTGAAATGCTGGAATGCATCCTGTTCATGAATGTTTTTTGTTTTCTTGACAGTATTTGTTTTCTGCCATTGCAGATAAAACTTCTAGTTGTAATATGAGTTTAGACTTAACATTACTCCATTTCTTTTTTTTTTTCCACTTTTTTTTCCCTGTGTATCTCACACAAGGTCATATCACACAAACTTCTCCCACCTGAAAATCCCCATATAATTTGGAGGATCCAGTCACATAATACTGGGAGAATCAGGCTCATATTCAGTTTTTTTTTCCCATTTTACTGCAGTATTTACAAAAGACTGAACAAGTGTCAGCTCAAACAAAACCCTGATTTATTTTGAAGAAAATGTCTCTGTGTAGCTTTTGCTCTCTAGAATTAATCAATTAAACGGTCAAAGCTTAATTTCATGAAAAAGGCAGGAGATAATGTAACATTCAGCAACATGACAAGGGGAAGTGCAATCTGAAGAGAGACCTTCATTCCTTTAAATTTGCAGTAAATAACAGAAGGCTGCAATAGCACAGTTCAAATACAGTCAAGATTTAAAAATGTGTCAAAACCACACATCTCAACTAAGGCTACAATCCAGAATTTGTAGCTTCTCCTGATGAGCAGCTGTTTTAAATATTTATATGGCAGTTTAGCTGTACTCAACTGAAGAGAAAAAAGGCCCAACCAAAACTGAAAGAAACTGAAATATTTGTCCTTACCACATCTCAGCTCTTTATATTTGACTTACAAATTGAGATGTTTCCCACTGCTTCTGGTTTTATGGTATCAATATGAATTAACAATTCAACAGCCGCAACACGAGAGAGACGGAGATTCCTCCTTGTTGCAGATGTCAGGGCTGCAGACCACAACACCTGGCTTTTAGGTGCTGGACTAGAGGGTGCCCGAGAACTACTCCCGCCTTTACTCAGTGCTCACCTGAAGCAGAGGAAACACTGCTGTTGATTGCAGTATTTTCTAATTACGGGCACGGAATGACGTCCTGTGTGACTGTGGGCAACACGCTTCTCTTGTGTTAGCTTCATTTTATCCACCTGTTTAACAGGTGTAAGCAGAGAGCGACTTGGCTTGGACTGAGGATGAGAGATGTTTCTCACTGATCGGAATAGTTTTGGATGCAGCCTCAAGTGGAAGAAGCCTGAGTGAAAGAGGCATTCAGGAGATGCACCTTTTTCTTTCCTCTGCTCATGAATTATGCATGAGAACATTATGATTGTCTTGATTCTATCCTCTATTTTGAAATTATTCATTTAATTCCTGCAGATTTTTTTTTGGTCTGCAGGCTGTTTGCAAGCAGTTCTGAGAATTTCTACTTGAGCAGCTGCTGACTTCCAGGTGAGGCTGAAAATGCCCCCGTCTTCCCCCAGAAATCAGAATGGAAGATGGCAACACAGGACCATGATTATTGCATCTCTTACTTCCCATCTTTCACTCTAATTCTGTGGGGTTTTACATGATTTGTGTTATGCTTCCTTGAGTGTATTCCTTAAGAACACAGATCTGGTGGGAAATATCAGCTGTGGGGATTTCATTTGTGTTTCTGACAGGAAGAAGGGGAGAAAACGTTAGGTCAGTTAAGGTGAGTTGGCCAACATTAAATATGCCTTTCCTTAAGCAGCAAGGACTTGACCTTCAACACCAATAATCTTTGTTCTATTCTGTGTCCCTGTATACACTTTCCTAAATTCTCTTTCTCCTCAAACAAAGACAATAGAAATGCAGGTCTTATGGAAGTATGAAAAGCCTTATCATAAGCTTATGATAATAAGTCCACAGAATCATAGCTGGGAACCTAAGCTACACGTCCTGCTTCTCCAACTGGAAGCACTTTGGATACTGGATTACCACGGGTAAATTGTTACCCTGCAAGGCTGAGGCATGGAAGGTGGAGGAAATTGGGATCAAATGCAAGAAATGAGGAAAAGACTGCCTGGGTTTGCTGTGATGACCTCCTGTCCAAGAGGAGATAGAGTGTAACTGAGAGGAAGGGAATGCCTCAAACAGAATTTCAAATAGAGAAACACGGAAAGTCTCTCCCTGTCAAAAGGCTGGAGCGATTTGTTTGCATCAAGTCTCAGTGAGGTGTTGAAAATTAAAGTGAGATTAGGACCTCTCAGAAAATGTTACAAGAACACTCTGCAGTGCAAGTTTTTCTGCAGCTGAAACACTTAAATGTGTTACTACCTTCCCTATCATGTAGGCTTATTAGTAAAGCTTTATTTATGGATTCATTTTATTCTAAGTAAATAGTTAAAGAAATACAAAATTAAATCATGTAGTATTAGACCTTTCCATTAAATCCTGGGGCTTGACTCATTTTCATTTTGTTGTGGCTTTATAATGCATGCTTATTTTAATTACTACTGCTGCACTTTATTTGTAATTGTCCGTGCGATGCCCAAGCACCTTGCTAAGTGGATAAGGAAAGCACTTTATTCCATAAGAACACAATTAATCCATTATTATTCATTATTATTTTTTATGGAACGGACTGAAAATAATCAGTACTTTGAAAAATACAATACCAACAAATTACCTATGGCAAAAATAATTTTAACAGAATTCGGGCTTTCCTTATCTTCACCACTGTTTCCTTCCAGATAGTATCTCTCCTAAAGAGAGAAGCAGCAGCATTTAATGACCTGAAGTTTAGGCTAAATTACAAAGATGTTTGAAGTCGGAGATCTGCTGTGTTTTGTGTGTGTGGTGTCACCATGTGTTTTCCCCCCCTCTTCCCTCCTGCTGCATCCTCTCTCCCCAGCTTCCTGCATGGCCTTGGACAAATCATTTAACCGCTCTGTGTCTGCATTTCCCTTTCTCTGATGGCTCCAATCCCACCATTCCCCTTCCACAGAGCAGTACCTCGCCAGTGTGCAGAGCTTTGCAAATGATGTTTGCTAGGTATTGTGGCAGCATAATCCGAGGGCCACGGTGATGGCTGGACAAAAGAGGAGGCGTTTTCCAGCGATGCGGGATTCTTGCTCACAGAGAGAAAGAGACATTCAGGTTCTGGTGATGTCCTTGCAGAATCCTCCTGGATGAAAACCCCATGTTTACTGATTTTTCTTATTACAGAGGATTATGCAACTCTATTAACTCTTGAAGTTTTGTAAGGAGATGCCTGCATAGTCCCTCATGTTAGGCACAAGAGCATTCTGCTGCATTTTCCTTTGGCACGTGCTCTCTATAGAAACCTGGAAGGTCAGGGCTGGTCACAGCATTTTTGTCCACCAGTCACCACACCTGCACAAAAACCAGGTTTGTTTCTGATTCTCCTACTAATCTGCTTGGTTTTAGCTTACCGATACACGGCTTTAGGTCTCTGTTTAATTCATGACAAAGATTTATTAGTACAAATTAGGCTAATGAGACTGGTCAAGCAAATTAAAGGTGCAGAAACAGTGAGTGACTACACCAGGTTCACTCTGTGCAGTAAAAGTCACATCTTCTGACAGGCATTGAAGCACCATGACACAAGAATTCCAAGCTGTTTTGCCCCAGCCCAAATCATCCAAATCAGGGTTATTTTTTTCTTTTTAGTTAGTATTTCCTTGAGAATACGTGCCACCACCTGGCTGACTTTACCTGGCTAGGCCAGTATGATGTCTGTGACCCTTACTTCTTCATCTCTTTTATCCAGCTGTGCTGCAAAGGAACACGATGTCCACTGCAAAACCAGAACTCTGCAAAGGGCTTGCCCTAAGATTTAAAACAGCCTCCTCTGTTCTGCCAAATAAGCAGTCTGTGCCTGAAGTCTCTCCTAGCAATGCTGTGTGTGTGTACATACATGAATGAGTGTGCACGAAGCCACCCCTGTTTGTATCCCAGAATCTACCCATGCCTAAAGCATGTTATTTCCACTGCTGTCCGTGGATTCCGTTCCTGAGAGGCAAGACTGAAATACTGCTGTTCATAGTGCCTTTGAAAGCAGACAGCGTGCCAGCACAATTTCTCAAATGATCACTTCCACTCTCCCCCAAATATAGCTTAGGTGTTTTCACCTGTCTTCCTCTGTGTGCCTTTTTTCACATTCCCCTATAGCCATCTCTCCCCTTGCTAAATAATGCCGGTTTCTGCTCAATCTCCTGTCATAAAACATTAATGACACACTAGGCAATGAGATGGAGGAAAGTTTCCCCTACAATTTTCCAATAAAATCATAAGTGTGTTGGATTTAAACGCTCATACTCCTTAGAGTTCACTCTGGGGTCTTCCCCCAAAACACAGGGGACACGTGGCAATGTTTCATGATCCCCCAAAGCCACCTCTAAGTGCTTGCAAGAGAACTGTGAAGAGCAGTTCTGATTTAGGAGGAGTCTGTGAACAGTTTCTAATCCTGGTGATTCTGTTTGCATCAGTTTACATTTCTAAGGCTATCTGTGAACAGAAGAGACTGGAAATACACCTTTCAGCTCCTCTGAAACAGAGATTCTCCTTCGCATTTCTTCTTCCCTCACTTCATGAAATCCTTACTACAGTGCGGGTTTTGCTGATCTGAAAAGGCAAAATGAGAGCAGCTCTACACTCAAAATCACTTAAAATCAATAGCTTTTCTTTCTGTGGCCTTGCAATTTTTGTACAATCACTCAGATCTACTGACATGCTTGTCTAAAACCTGACTGCTCGTTATGCCTCCTGGATTTTCAGCACCCACAGTGATTGGATGGGATTTTAGCCATTACAGAAATAACTTCATGGATCTACACAGAAGTTCCTGAAAGTAATTTTATTACCCTTAGCCAGGTTATTTACTGATGAATGTAATAGAAAGCACACAGTCTCTCAGACTCAAGGCTCTAAGTTTGCAAACACTTACGGCTGTGGATAAAGAAGGGCAAGAGAAGGTATTTCTTGAATAATGAAGAAAACCTGCATGGAGTCTAACAGCAAAGGCCCTGCCTGTCAGCTCTCACATCTACAGCGCCTACATCCCCAGCAGAACTCCACAATAAGCCCTAGTTTTTTTTTCCCAAAGAACCTGAAGGACACAAAAAAATTACAAGGAAGAAGCAAGTTCGTTTAACATTCATTTTCCTCGGAAACTCCTTCTGAGAGATTCAACCCTGCATTAGGGTTAAGGACATTGAGGTGCTGCAGCAAGTGCAGAAAAGGGCAAGGAAACTGGTGAAGGGTGGGAGCTAAAGTCATGTGAAGAGTGGCTGAGGGAGCGGTGGGTGTTCAGCCTGGAGAGGAGGAGGCTCAGGGGAGACCTCATCACTCTCTACAACTCCCTGAAAGGAGGGTGGAGTGGGGTGGGGATCACGCTCTTCTGCCAGGCAACCGGCGACAGGGCAAGGGGAAAAGACCTCAAGCTGCCCCAGGGGAGGGTTAGGTTGGGTATTATGAAGAATTTCTTCACTGCAAGAGTAGTTAAGCATTGGCACAGGCTGCCCAGGGAAGTGTGGAAGTCTGAAATACAAGCAGACAATGGCTCTTAGTGCTATGGTTTAGTGGGCATGGTGCTGTTCAAAGGTTCGACTTGATGATCTTGGAGCACGTTTCCAACCTTAATGATTCTATGTTTCTAACCAGGTAAGCTAAAAACAGGGACGTTATCAACACGGCAGCCAAACCCAGACACAATTATTCCNCCCGAGCAGCCCCCGCCGCCGGGCCAGCCCGACCCGCTTCAGCACCACCAACAGCTCCCGGTTCAGCCACCGCCGCCCGCCGGCAAAGCGGCACCCCCGGGGCCCGGAGGCGGCGGGCGGGCTGGCGGCCACCAGCACCCCCCGCCGCAGCCCCACCAGCACCCCGCCGAGAAGGACGGCAGGGACAAGGGCTGCTGCTCCGCGCTGCTCCAGCACAAGACCCCCCAGGCCATCGGCAAAGGCGTCCTGAGCCGGAGAGCGGAGTAAGTGCGAAGGGGGAGAGGGGGCGGGCAGGGGTGGCGGCGGGGAGCGAGAGCGTAGCGGGCTCTCTCCGGGCCCGCATCCAGCAGGGAACTGGGTTATACCCCCCTGCAGCCCCGCACGGAGGGAGAGGCAGTGTGTGGGTGGGTGGGGAATCCCTCCCTCGATGCGGTCTCAGGGACAGCAGGCAGAGTGCAAAGAGGAGCCAGGATGCTGCTTCAAAGACGCATCAGCCTCCCGGTTCACCGCGCTCATTCCTGTGGACAAGTGTCTGTAGCCCGTTTGGAGCCCCTCGGGCAGCTCACCCCCGGTGCTCACACACGGCATCGTGCCCTCACTGTCTGTCAGAAATAAATAAGTCCGTGAGCGACGATGAGTGCGGTTTAGCGCAGACACGGGAAGCCTCGCAAAGCACAGCAGTGTTGTGGTCGCTTCTGTTTGCCTTAAGTTGCTGGTATCTGTCAAAAACCCCCCATCATCCCTGGAGTGAGCTGGGGTTTTCCTGCCCTCACTGATGTAAGGGGTACATTATATTGCATGCGATGTGTATAGGTTCACCGAGATATAGAGGCTGTACTTAGGTTTGACATTTAGGGTGCTTATCGCACTCGTGTGTGGGTTGTCTTCTTTTCCTGGTTTTTTTTTTTTGTTTTTTTTTTTGGTGGTTTTGGTTTTTTGGGGGGGGGTTTTTTTTTTTTTTTTTTTTTTTTTTTT
>VYZQ01041167.1:0-50478 GCA_013400655.1 Mystacornis crossleyi | reverse complement strand
TTTTTTTTTGGTGAATGGCACCTGACTCTGATCCAGCTCTCCAAAAGGACAAAGTATTTTTTGCTGGTCTCTCATCTTCAGTGAAGAAAGCTTGACTACTAGTACTGGATACTGAAATGTATTGTGTGTGCATGAATGTATAGTAAACAAAGATGAGCATTCCAGCACTATAGGTGGTGGAAAGGGCTACTATTGAAGACCAAAATTCTCTTGGATTATGTATTCAGTGTATGCTATCAGTTCACCAGCTGGTAATTACAGCTGCAGTCAGTATTGTAATGTCCTTTGTTTAGGCACTTCAAAAAAGGGGGATGTTTTCTGGTTGAAAGCCAGAGTTAGTGAAGTTAGAAGGAGAAGGAGCATAGTTTCTGCTGTGGCTTCCTTTAGATGAGAAAGGAACTAATATAAGTAGTAAAACTAGATCGAAATGTCTTTCCTAGAATTGTCTCTATTGTCTTGGTTATCGTAATGTCAAAACAACTGATGTGCATGACACACAAGTACATATGAAGTACATAAATAAAGTACAAAAGCCCAAAACGTCTTCCTTGTCTCTTTTGACAATTTAAATAAAGGGACGCTTCTGTCTTATGTTTTTTTTTTAATACACAAGCAGAGCTACAACATGGAACTGGATTTTCCACTGGTGTAAGTAGAGTTACACCACTTCATAACAGCTAAGCATCTATCACGTGATTCTATGAAAATCAGTGAAGATATTGCTATTGAAAGAAATGCTATTAAAGGAATAGGTACGATTAAGGCATGCTTGAATCCCGAAAAGCATATGCTTGCTTCTAAAATACTGCACTGTAAGACTCAATTTTGCAATCACAACTTAGAGGAAGTGAGTGGGCTCCTCAGAGTATTAATGCAGGTAGTAAGCCTTTGCAGGATCTGGCTCCTATTCATCATAAAATAGCTGGAGTTTAAAAAAAGAAGTGGGGCCGGATCCTGAACTCATGCTGATTGGTGTAAATCCAGAATAGCATGGTTTGAATCCCTCAAGTCAAACCAGTGAGAAACCCAAATAAAAATGCATAATCAACCACATTGTTTTTTCAGGAGCGACTCCCTGCAGTGAAGGCTGTGTAAGAAACATCATCTCGGCAAGGGCTTTCCTTGCTTCTGCACAGAGTTTCTAACATACGTCATTACACAGACTGAAGGATCAATTTCTATGCATAAGCCTAAATACTTCCTCCTTATCTGAGCTCTATTTGCAGTGGGGTTTGACTGGAGGAAGAATTGTAGGGTTTTTTCCTTCATGCCAAAATGCACAAAGAGAAGTGCATTAAGAACACAGCTGATTGCTGGCATGTCATATGATGATCTTTCTCTTTCAGATAGATAGATGGAAGGTTGGATGGAGCCTTTTTTGTGGAAAGTCAGGGCTGCTGCTGGGGATAACAGAGAAATCCCTGCAGCGTTCTTTGCTCAGGAAGATTAAAATAGACTGCTTCTGTTTCCTTCTATAGCTTAGGCAAACCAAAATCTTTGTATAGAAAAGGAAATATGAGCGATACCAAATAGTCTACATTTCTCACTCCTGCAGGTTCTATTTTTTCCCCCACTGATTGTATATACTGAGTTTCATCCTCTCTCGTCTCTGACTGTTAGAGGGAAATCAAAGAGACTGCAAAATTTAACTTAAAGGCAACTTGGATGGAGCGTGACAAGTCTTTCACCACCTATTGACAGGATGCCCAGTATACCCTATGATTCAGCTCGCCAACCTGCGAGTTGTACTTTTGCACTGTGTGACAGCAGGGGACATACATGTTAATACCTGCCCAGACCAGGTATCTGGTCTCTCTTCCTTCCTCCCCCTGCCATGTCCAAAAATGTTTTCCCTTCTGTTATAAACCTTAAAATTCAATGTTATCTATTTTTTTTTTCTTACCCAAGTATAGAAGACTGACTGCTCACTACAGAAAATGGCCACTCTAAACAGAACCAAAAGGACATTTTAGCTTGTTGGGATGCGGTGGCTGAAAGCAGGGGTTAAAGCAGCACCCCGGCACTGCCCCCCCGTCACTGCCCAGTAATGGAATTTCCTCTGCCCTCACAAAACAGGAGGTTCTGGCAGCGTGTTTAAGTGAGGACTTGTGCTGGTCCTTCTCACCTCAGACACGGCCCAGGGATTTTGCTCAGTTTGAGTCAGGTTTGAGGGTTTTTTGCAGCCCAGCTTACCTCAGGCTCTGGATAGAAGTGAAGACCTGAGCCTTTGGACACATATTGCTGGTATCTGTCGCTGGGACAGTCTTCTGCAAGGGACGTCTTCTGCAACTGAAGCATCTCTCTTATATTAAAGAAAACTTCAGTCTTATTTTTGCTGTTAGTTTTTTTTTAAAACTGACAACTTTTCTTTCTTTACAGCCTTCCAAAAAAAAAAAAAAAAAAAACCCACAAAAAAACAACCCACCAAAACCTACATTTTAAAAGGGAACAAAACCAAGCCTATCTCTGGAAATGGAAGAACTCCTGAGTTATGCAGAGGCCCCTAGTTGTTGCTGCATGTCTTTGTGTGGGAAAGGTGGTACTGAGCTTACCTATGAAAGGAGAGGAGGAAAAGGGGAAAGATTTTTGCAGAGATTTTCAGCAAGAATTAGGCTGATAATTATTCCATGGCATCTGTCTCTTCCTACCTTAGGACGCTATTGCATAAGCACCTCACAGCTTTAAAAACAAAAAAATAAGGTCATTCGTCATGGAATGTTTTGCTTCAAAAACACAGGTTGCCAAATTAGCATAGCAAAGATTGCCCTTACTAGGCAGCCTCTTGTCTTAAGGGACCATCCTGAAGTGTCGGCAAATCCTGCGAGCATAAATTTTCCATCCCTTCTTTATCAGAATACAACCTTCTCTGCCAACCCCCAGTACCCTTCATTGAGAATCAGGGAAATGCCACAGGGTTGAATTTAGCAGATTAAGTCTAAATGACCCAAATCCTGCTGGTTTTTATCAGAGAAACTCTCAGTAGGATCTGTCTATGGAAGGACTTCAGATTCCGAGCCCACGCATTAGTGGGAAAACTCACTCCAATAAATACTATTAGAATAACAGCTAATAATCCATTATAGTTCCTTCAAAAAAGACATGGCTGCAATTCACAAATATTCTGTATTAAAGTGGCATTAAAGTCTTCTTTTAACCATGTCATCAACAGTGAAAAGAAGACATAGAAACAGTATTTGTTTAGCATGACATAATGGATCTAAGTATTGTCTTTATATTATTAGCCTGTGTTTGCTCTACAAGATAACTCCTCGTGCAAAACAAACTCTTAGAACTCTTAGAAGAATTTTTCCAAAATCACATTTTCCCAGAGGTCTTAAAGCTCATTTTGGATTTGCACTGGATGGAAATCTATATTATTTTATTTTGTATTGATTTAGGATAGAATTTTTTATCTTAGTAACGAGGCAAATTTTAAAAGATGACGTTAAAGTCACTTAGTTGCTTTTGCGTTCTGAGACTGTTTGCTGTTTTGTTGTTAAT
Organism: Mystacornis crossleyi; assembly: GCA_013400655.1. Lineage (NCBI taxonomy): Eukaryota > Metazoa > Chordata > Aves > Passeriformes > Timaliidae > Mystacornis > Mystacornis crossleyi. Next base: position 46,977 of record VYZQ01041167.1, on the reverse strand, counting down.
TTCAAAAGCTCAATTATGTAACTTTGAAATGAAGATATTGCATATGCAGGGTGCTGTTTTCCATATTTTTTCTTTTTAACTATGTGTTGATGTTCTATTCTATGGATTATTTCCAGGGCAAAGCCATTAGAAAAAACCCTACTGATTTCAACGGGAGCTAACAATAACTGTAAATATTATGGTTTACCATTAACATATTTTGCTATATTTGCACATTGCACCAGCACAGGAAAACCTCCAGCAATTAAAAAAAAGATCAGAACAATTCCGAATAGCTCGTGTACCCCAGATATCCATTCCTTTCACTTTGGGTGCACGAAGAATGCTACTTTTGCCCTTTTCTTTCTGTCTCTCAGATTTCCTCCAGCATATTTCAGGGTTTAACTCCCTTGAGCTTTCACAGACCAGAAATAGTTGCATTGGTGCTGCCCTGGGTTCCGCAAATCCCTGCCAGCAATGTACTGTCTCAGCATCCGAAGTTATTTGGAGTCGAGTGCTGTAAGCGGGTTTCAAATGACACAGGTCTGCACTGGCACAGCTTCACAGATGCTAAAGTCCTGCTTAGATGATTTTGGAATAAAGAGCATACTGAGAGGAAAACAGAAGACTCTCTTTGACTACATCCCATTTAAAGATAGATCCCTGCCGCCTCCATTGCGATCGGCTACGACATACCTGATAACATGAACACACCTGCATTGTCCCTACAGCAGGGCCTGTAAAACCCAGGCAGAGGAATGTGGAGTTGATGATTCACAACAATATTTAAGAAATAACAGATGAAGTGAGAAATGGAAAAGGACTTGGCTTAGGAAGGGTTCAGGATGAAGTTCTAGGTATAAAATTGCTGAGTAAGGACAGCACAAGGACTTCCACCCACAGGGATAACACTTCAGTAGGAAGCTGTATAAAGTCCCAGCCAGAGCGATACAGTGTCAAGGCTGAAATTTCTATTGTGAGAAATCTGCTTGGTGGGATGGCAGCATCAGGAAGTAATAACAAGGAAGGAATTTTTGTGAAACAATGTTTAGCAGTGCTTTGGACCAACACCTCCTCTCTACCTGTGTCCTGAGCCCAGTTAGAGCAGTACCCCTAATAGCAAAGGCTTGTACTGATCATTTAGCAAGAGAAGCTGGGGGCTGAAAACAACAGCAAAAAGCTGGAATTTAATTTGCTTGAATAAGAAGGGATGCAAATACATTATTTTGGGTTTGTTTTATAAGATGGTGATATTTTTATGTCACTCAGCTGTGTGTTCTGTTGCAACCAGGCCGCTCCTCTGTGCTGGCAAGGGTGCCTTTCTTCCATAGGCTTTGTACTGCCCCACGTGCTGTCACTTCCCAGGCAGATCCAAGGCAAGGCTCTGTGAGAAGGCTTTAGGACCAGTGGACTCACATGGCAACACTGTTGGCATTCAAAATAATACACACATGGCTGTTTGGAAAAGCATCAAGGGAAAACTGTCCCAGCTGAGTAGGTGGTAACAACGCCCTTGAGAATTCCTGCCAGGGCCTCAGTGCCAGGTGACTCTTGGGCTGGCTGTCCCACTCTTTGCAGCACCTGGCACTTCCACATCCTTCATTAAATGATGCGCACAGGAATATCCAGTTTAGGCAGGGTTCAGACAGTTTATGCGTACAGCAGGTGGCTACTTATATGAGGTAGGCTGTACACATTCCCACCCATGCTGTATTTGAAAGTATTTACACCTTTAGTCAGGATAAATCAGAGAAATCTCACCTCAGGATGCTCATCTCGTCCTTAGATAGTCAGACCAGAGCCAGTCAGCTGGAAGCTGGGTTTTCTATTAATTATGGTGTCTACTTGTTACAAAAAAAGTTCACTGGATAAAATCATATGCACTAAGCAAAAATACCTCTACACAAATATATATATTAGATTGTAGATAGTCTCAGTTTTATTTTTTTTCCTTCTACCTTGGAATGCAGATTGAAACAGGAAAAAAGAGCTACAGCCTGTCTGCCATAATCTTTCTGTACACAGGGTTCATTCATCTTCTGCTTTCCTGTTATTTTCCCTATAAATGCCATTTTAGGTTGCTTGTTTTCTTCTTTCTTTCCTAGTTCAGCAGTGGTTTATTTCTCTTTTCCAGTCTCAGTTATGAAACCTTTTGTTTTTCTCCCTTAGGAAAATGTTATAGAAGGCCAGAAATAATTCTCTGTTTAAGAGATGGAAAATACTTTATTCAATTTAAAATTACCTGTAGCCTGTGCTTGTTACATGATCCCCATTTCATGGAACCACATAAAAGCAAATAAGAAAAATAGAAAAGAGTAATTTATAAAGGCATAGTCTGAAATGTGACCATTTTCTATTTTTTTCCTAATTTTTAAATATATATATGTATATATATATGTATACACACACACATATATATATGTATACCTTTTTTTTCCCCTCGAAGAGATGTACCTTGAAACAAACTAGTATTGCTCTTGTATTCATCTATTCTGGGATATGTAATTTCATATAGTTAAGCCCTAGGTGAGAAAATGAGAGCCTTGGCTGTTGGATTTGTTCTGCCCAATGGCTCTGTTAAAGATCTCAGTTTGAGCATTGGACTAGCAGTTATAAGATCAAATTTCAATGCCTCCTAAATTTATTTTTAACAGACTTGTGGTGCTGGACTGACCCTTTCATCTCTGTGTATTTTAAGATCTGTAACAAAGCAGTTGGAGACCTATTGTTATAGACAGGAGTGGGCAGGTAGATCAGGAACAATCCTTTTTTCTAAATTCCAGCATAGGAAGCAGCCTAAAGCTCCTGTCCTTGCTTGCAATGTGTACTGCAAGGCAATATGTATATTTGCACATAAAAAAGAGAATGTTTTTGCGTGAGCATTTGTCTACAGAAATGTCTCAGAGCCAAGCTGAAGCAGCATCTAGTTTCTGTGCGTTTTACATACAGAAAAGCAAATCATCTGCTGGAGGAAATCAGTGCATCCTTACTGATGCCAGTACAGCCATGACAATTTACATCACCTGAGGATCTGTACCAGACTTTGGGTATCTGTCCTCACACGCAAATACACGTCCCTCCACTGGTGTAAAGGAGTGCTGATAATAGCAGTGGATAGCAATGCATAGCAATGCATAGAGATAACAGTGAACAATGAGAAAACCATTAGGCAGCATTCTCATTCCTTCTGTAATAGGTTTGTGATGTTCTCTTATGGTATTTTAATATAAGGTGGTAGGAGTTTTGTTGCTTCAGGGTTATAAAGATATATTTGCTCGTTTGATAATGTTTTTTTTTTCTTTTCTCTGTGCTGTGTGTGCACAGTCTGCTTCTCACACAGGTATTATTGTGTTATTTTTATTGTTCTTCTAAGATTATGCTCATTGTTCAGTTCTTATTTTCATGTGGTCTGAAGTTGCTCTTTCTGAGAGAGATAGAAGTGGATCAATATTTTCCATGATTAGTCACATCTAAGAGAGAACATTTTGATGAAATTAAAGTGATTTTGAATACAAAATTAAAAATGGGAAGTCTCATCCTTCCTGCCCTCCTCTAGCTGAAAACAAGGGGATCAGTGATCTGCAGCACTAATGAAGCTTGGCTTCCAGAAGCTTTGTGTCACAGTTACATTTTCTTATGCCTAACGAGATGTGAGTTCTGATCTGAGCTTCTCGTGGTGTTGAGGCTTTTAAAACATCTCGCTCCAACATGGAGACTTCTCTGTGAGGAAACGGCCTCGGTTCACTCAGCAGCCTTTTCCTCATAGGAGAGCCTACAAAGTTCTCTCTGTAACAGCTGCCAGATACTTTATGGAACTTGCTAGAGGTTAGGATCTCTGAAATCACTGTAACCGACTCAAACTTGGTTGAAACTCTCTGTGGGATTTGCAGTTACAAAGAAGAAACCAACACAGACACATACACACAGAGAGAAAGAAAGACACATAGGAGGAAGAAAGGAAAATATTATATGATCACAGAAATCACGTTTTTCTTAGGAACCCAAGGAATAAAGACCAAGTCCTAGATGTTTTTTTGAATCAATGTACCAGTACATCAGAATGGCTGAACAGTCCACTCCAGATCTGTGACCCTGTCTTGGAACTGGTGTTCTCTTTGTAAAAGCCACTTAAAAGTCTTGGAATAGTAAAGTTATGATGAATTGGGAAATTACTGTAGGAATTCAGGGGACATACCAGTGGAGGTTTACCACTGGCAAATGGAGTCTGTTGCTCCTCCTGGCTTTGCATATGAAGTTGGTGGATCATCCAGTTCCACCTGCCAACATTTGCATGGGCATGGGCTGCTGCTAAGGCAGGTACTGCTAGAGAGTTTATATTTGCTGGAGCTCACTAAAGCATCTCTGTCATTCTCAAGGGAAGTAGAAAATTGACACTGAAATTATTATAGCTCTTAAGGAGGCTTGGAATTTTCTTCAGGTTTTGCTGTACTTTGGATGTTTCTTCAAATTCTGACCTTTCTATTAAAATTCAGGACATTGCTGTCAATCTGTTTGTCTCTGTCATGTTGCTTTCTAGGCACTCCTCTGAAGTGGTTCACATTATCCTGCTCCAGTGTGAGAATTGCTCTGACACTGTTTCTTCTTCAGCCTCAACATCCAGCATCTTGGTATGGCAGTGCCTGGGTGGACCCTGCCTCCATGGAGCATCCTTGGATCTGCCTCCTGGAGCAGTGTGGTTTTGGCCCCAAGGTTCTTCACAAACTTTTTAACTGATAGCATTTTCAAAAAGAGAGGGTATTTATCCATATTTATAGAGATTATTGCCTTTCTTTTTACCTCAGTTATGGAACCGAGCTCAGCCCTATCTTTTCTTGATTTCTTCCCACTGTGAGGAATTCTGATTCTGCCTCTTTTGGGCCGTTCAGCTCTGCAGTCAGTTCAGAATTCTCACAGATGTCCTTGTCTTCAATTTGCTGGGTTTTAATTTTCAAATCCATTCCCTGTAGGACACCAGTAAATTGCCTGTGTCGGCCTAGGTGCCCACATGGCCCCCTTCACCATAGTAGCTGAGTATCTGGATTTGTCCTGATATCCACGGACACTGGACTACTAAGCTTCATCTGAACTAGCAGGGAACTGGAGAAATCTCCTACCTTTGCTCTGAGCATTCACTGATTCCCATGCCAAAGAACTCTCTTCAAGTAATTTCCTTCTATAATGTTTTGTGCTAATAAATCTATATCCAGTCAAACTTTTGAAGTAGATGGACTGCCTGGCTCAGTAATTTGTGCTCTTGTACAATCTAGGTAGCTCTAAGAGCCAGATTCTGTCACGACTTAAATGTAAATCTGCGTGGCTGAATTCATTTAACAAGGTGGCTTCAAATTTGAAGAGACAGGAGATAAGATCATACACATCTTCTGATGTTACAGATCTTCTTGAACTGGCTTCCGTCCCACCACTGGAGCTAGTTAGAGTTAGCTATTAGCCTGTTAGATTCTCTGCATACTTGCCATGACATTCATTTGGGATGGCACAGCCAACTGCTGTAATGCTTCCCCCAAGAATTCCTTATTACTCATTTGGGAACTGTGATCCCCATGTTAGCTTGAGGGACATCCATTGCTGGTCCCTTGTTTCTGCTAAGGAAGGGGTGAGTTTCTCCTTTTTGTTAAACTGAATACAGAAATATTTTCTTCACTAGATGTGCTCTGACTGGAACTATTACACCACCTTTATCCCCTCATTTGCCATGGCTCCTACACAGCCATGTGTACAAGCTGATAGGGATTACCAGAGTGTATCCTTGACGGATAAAAAGTGTTGGCAAAGAGTTTGAGTCTCAAACATTTAAAGGTATTTAGCCTTCCCCAAACAGAAGAATGAATCTACTAGTTTTTAAGGCAGGGATCAGACTTCTGCCAAACTCCGTTTGCTTTCAGCAAGTTATTTTACAGGCAAGCAGAAGAAAGGAAGAACTGTGACAGGGGAAGAGGGGAAGAAGAGGATGAGAGGCATCTACAGTGTGTCCCTGCTCTCTGCTAAGGGCAACCCTCAGGCTGGTTTTAAGTCTCTATTAGCCCAGCCTTCAAATCCCAAGCCCGAAAGCACGGCTGGAGCGCTGCCTCGGGATACCTCCCAGCAGTGTGCACATCTGCACGCTCCCCGAAGCCTCTGCAGCACTCAGAGATAGGACATGCCGTAATTTGGGCGTCAGCAGAGGTTACCTGTGGAGGAGGATACGAGGTGGCAGAAGAGTGCACAGCAGTGGGAAGGAGTGAAAAGGGGAAGGGGAGACGACCCAGTGGAAATTGTAGAATGCAGGAGGGCCAGGAGCCCAGCAGAGGCTCCTGTGAAGTTTTTGAATGCGTGGTTCATTTACATGTGCGACTGTAATGCTGCTTTGGTGTAGCTGGGGGAGGGAAGGAATGACAGAGGTTTGGGTTCTATTTTTATGAAGCCTCTCACTCAGGAGAAATTGTTAATAAACAGCAAACACTGAACATTATCCTTAACAGATACTGACTGGTTGAAGCCCAGTAGGCAACTCCTGGGCATAAGGAAGGAGCCCACTGCTGTATGCCCAGAGTTTATGTGAGTAGTTCTCATCACAGTAGGGTGAGAGGTTTATCAGATCTCATCAAGCAATGCAGTTTAACCTGGTTGGGCGGTGCTTGGGACATCTCCAAGAAACACCAGAGTGCTAGGAGAGGACAGTGGAGTATGTCTGCAGATAGCACAGTTTTTGGGTTGTCTCTGCCTGCCATTAATACCTTTGTTTATCAGACGAAATGTTGGGGGTTGTCCACCTGTGTCCCCTCACAGGCTACACACACACAGAGCAAAGGTGTTATCCTTGTTCACATGCCAGGGTAAATACATCCTCACATACCTCTCGCTCTTTTGTCTCATTGACAACAGGCCTCCTTCCTCATTGTCTTCATCTTGTGAAGCTGTTTTCTTTTCTATGACTTAGGTTTGAATTGCTGACAAATCCTCACTAAGCAACTTACATCCTGCTACCTCAAGCACAAATAGTAATATAAAATAAAAGGAATCAAAGCCATTTTTCTGCTGCAGTTTTTTATAAGGCTTCATTGCAGTCTGCCATGGCCAGCTCTCAGACCTAGCACCAGAAACACTCGCATTTAAGAAATGAGCACAAATACACATTAATGTTACATTTTAAAGTGCTTTAGGAAGTAAAGCACTTATTCACAGGTGGAGTATTGCAAGTAAATGTTCCTACCAATATCTAAATGTGCAGCAAATAGCAAGTATGTAAGCTTTCCCTCTAGTATACCTCTAACCAGGGCAAGATCATGTGGCGGGATGAATAATAGAAATACCATGCAAATGTANGTAGATCCTTCAGTTCTTACAAAGGTAGTTCTCATTTGACAGGAAGGAATGAAGACATGGAAAAAGTTTTGCTTGAGTTCACCCAACCAGCCAAAGCTGAGAGTAAAGCCTGTGTCCCAGGGCTCTGACCTATCAAGTAAGTGCAGTGCCTTGAAAGAAAGAGACAAACGGGACAAGAAGTGTTAAACGTTATGAGGTCACTTCTATGGCATAAATAATATTGCTCTAAATCCTGAAATCTGATTTACTCCCTGGGCAGCTTGATATCAAAGAATTTTGGCCAATTAAAGATCTCTAATTTGGCCAAAAATCCGTAACAGCCATTCATGATTGGTGTCAGTTATGTGCACTAGAAAGAATGAGCAGTGGAGGCTGAAGACAAAACTGAATATTGAATTTGAGGAGGAACTGAGACACGTGGTTTCAGGTTGGCAGGGCTGTGAATGTGTATTACATGCAAGTCCAGCGAGGTTTACAAAAGCAGCTAGTTCGGCAAGAAAATGTGCTGGAGTAAAAAAGTACAAGAAACCACACACACATACTGGAGGTGTTTTGTTTCTTGCAGCAACGAACCAGATATGAGTTGCACAGAATGATGAGGGGTAGAGAAAGAAGGTAGGTTAAGAATCTATAGTCTGCTGTTTCAGTCTGCTTTGATGGCAGAAAGCTCAGCAAGCACGTGGAAGACACCAGAAATATTCCTCTCATGGAAGCCAAGGGAAAAGCTTCTTACAGAGGCAGGCACTGCATGCAGCCTGGGGAAGCAGAAAGTAATTATCACATACAGGAGTGCATGTTAGTAAGTTGACAGAGTACTTCAAAAAACACTGCCTAGACACATTTTCTTCTTCCCACAGCTCTATTTGCCCTCCCCCTGTTCTCCTATTAAATACAGGGCCATAGATGGGTTTGTGGCCTTGTCCCCTCGTCCCCTGGCATAATCACAGCAGTACACGCAATCACCAAGTCACGCAGACAAAATCTGGTGCTGTCAGATCTTTCCCGCCTCACCCAGGGAGAGCACTTGTACGATGGATATGTCTGGCTTAATTGGATTCTGGGCTGAATTTTAATGTCCAGTAATAAGAAGAGCATTTGTGTCTGCCCATCCCTCCTGGTTGTGGTACAGGGTTTGATGGTAACAAGTATCATTAGCTTACCCTGGTTAGCTTTTACCCAGGGACATCCCTTTGAGATGGATTGTCCATCCTGCCTGGTTTTCCATCCTGTACTGTGGCAGACCCCAGTGGTTCACAGACCCAAGTGCTCTGTGGCACGCTCTGGTGCATGGATGATAGCGGGAGCACCCTGGGAATTCTTACAGAACTTGTACCACAGTCAATAGGTAAATTCAGTGTAGACCTAGGCTGCATTTGTTAACAGCAGAGTTGGCAAGGTAGGTCTGGAACGAGGGCTAGAATGCCTTCAGGATGTGAATGTGCCTTGGATGTTTCTGGAATTTCTTTCTTTTACCAGCAAGGAGTTATTTGTGTTGGTTACTTTCTCCTCTCAGCTTGTACTGTAGGAGGATACTGATTTCCTCAATTTGAAAGGACTTAGGATCTTGGAGTATCATGATCTCACTCTCTCTTCATTATTCTAGCTCTATTTTTTTATTTCTCCCTTCTGGCGTTATTTGCTGCTGCTTTGAATTCCCTGAGGTGAACGCTAACCAGAGGCACAATTAGTAACTGTTCCCTAGGGATCCAGTGTGGCACTAGCTGAAGATATTTCACAAAAAAGTAGTTAAAATATGACCAATTTAATGACATTGCTCTATTACTAATCGTTTCGTTAAAGTCACAAAGAAAAGTTAGGATCTGAGTGGCTCCTGATAGTACAGTGGCATTTGCAAAGATAGCAAGAATGAAACTGGCCTTCAGGAAAAGACCTTAGAGCCCCCCTCCAAACTTCACTGACTCCTTCCAGGCAGCACCTCCTGTCTATTCTTACTTAGTTCACCCTTGTTCCTCTTTCTCACTGGCAATTTTAACCTCTCTTTGCCCCAAACCTCTGTTCTACAGCTCTGCTTTGAGAGCAGGGTGTGAGAGCTACACTGTGGGGGCTGTGTTTGAATGTAGCAGAGAACAAGGCTCTGAGGAAGGTTTCTGCTGCTCGATTCCCAGACAGCTCTTGGGAGGACAAGAAGCATGGCAGGCCAGCATGTACTGAACAGTAGGACAGGTAGGATGAAGTGGCATGTGGATGATACACCTGGATCCTTATTAGAATATGTCTTCCTTTCCCTCTGGATATACATCTCTGTCAGGGAAGTGAAGGAATGAGGCATTCAAAAGTACATCAACATATATAGTCGCTCACAATTGTCTATGAACTGTCACACGCTTTATGTCACCTCTACTCAGTTTTTATAGCTGGTCACTTACACGGGTTTCAGAAACCCACTGAATTAACAAAATTATCAATAAGGAAAGATGGAAGGGATTATTTCCCCAATGGTGTTTAAAAAAGAACTTCACATATAAATGTTTTATTTAGTGGTGCAGTGGTGACTACAGAAAAAAGTCAGCTCTTTTGACCTGTGTTTTCTGCTTCAAAGAGTAAGTGAGCACATTCTGAGCCTGGGACTAAGAACGCCCCAGAGATAGCTTAGGAGAAATTCTGAGTAAGCAAAAAAGAAGTCATGCTACAAAAATGAAAAACTAAGTAGAGCCTTCTAAGCAAGAGGAGTCAATCTTGGGAAAGCTTCTAACAGGACACAAAAAAACATAGGTGGGAGCTCTCAGTAGGCAAGCAAAATGCAGATTGAAGCAAGCAAAATGCTGGCTACCTGTCAGCCAGTTCCTGCCCTACACTGACACAAAGAGTGACAGTTACGTGTGCTACTCGAATCAAGCGTAGCCTTCTTCAGTATCAACATTCGGACCACTGCCTGTGGAGCCAAAAGACTCCTCTTTTAGGAGGAGTGTCTCTCTCACTCTTTTAGACAACCTCTTTTGCCTCTCCATTCCTGAGCTGTTGTAACAGTGTGGCAGGTGCTGTAGGATCAGCAGCAGCCATGGCTTTCCTTTGGCACAAGCTTCAGAGATGTACTTATGCTGCAATAGAGGATGCTCCTATTTAAACTGAAACAGTAGATTTTGTCTTCTACCACTACCCTCTGCTAGCTGGGGAGATCTCTGATGGCAGTCTGACCACAGAGTGGCTACCATCCCAGTAGGCTACCATGTGTTTGAATTAAGATAAAGTGAGCTTAGTGGTGTTTGTCTACCCCTTATGAAGGTATTTCTGCGAATGACAAATCCAAGTTTGCTCAGCAGAGATGCTGTGAAAGTCCAGAACTGCATTTGTGAGGTTGGAGTTGCTGGGCAGAATGAATGCAAGAGGTCTGCATTTTAAGAAAGAGGCATGGGGAACTGGAGGAAGTGATGCTGCAGGACTCAGATGAAGACTGAGTGTTGTGCAGAGGACTAGCACATGCTGCATGTGGCAAGATGGGTGAGGGAGAAAGACTGGAATAGCATGAGAAAGAGTAAGACAGAATTCTACTGCACCTAATCCACACTGGAAGAACAAGCAGTATGTGAATTACATACTTATATATATAGGTATATATATGGATATACGTCTTTCCGCATCAGCAGCGGAGCTGTGTGGATGAATAGGTCTGGGCTATCGGGGTTTGGGGGCACTGGCAGCAGTACGGGTGCTCAGGGCTGAGCTAAAGCAGGTGTTACAGGTGAGAAGAAGCTGCAAAGCTGCACAAAGGAAACCTGCCTGCACTCTGGCTGCCACAGACAGTTGTTATTAATCTTTCACTTCTCTAAGCGCTGATATTCATATAAATTATGAAGGAAAAAGAGAAGTTTCTCAAATGAAGCAGGAATGGCTCTGTAGCTTCATATTTATGAACTTAGATAAAAGAGAACTTGATAGGGATCTGGAAGAGTGACATCTCAATTTTAGCCTGCCCATCATGATGATGAGTGCAAGCATTGGCTGATTACTTGCTACTGACCTCTCCCTTTCCCTTGTCCTCTGTAAGGTTCCATTTCTCAGGGGCTCCTTTTCACTGAACAGTTCAGGCTGTTCTTTGTCCTTACAGCCTTGTGATCTCTACTAGCACCAAGCCAGAAATCACCTCATTTGCTAATAGGTATTCTAGTTAATAATAGCAAGTCCGTCCACTGAGGATATTTCTGGCCTGCTTTGCAAGATGGGAATGCTGTTTCAATGACACAGTGCTGGCATACGTGTGGGGATGCTTGCACCCATTTGTGTACCTGCCTGTTGCACACAGTCTCTGCACCCCCTGAGAACTTGGGATGTCCCACGACGCTCACCACGCCGTAATTATGGTGGTGGAGAGAGCATGACAACTCCATGGATGGCTGAAAATCTCCTGGGTAGAAAGCCTTGCTGGATTTCCATGCACAGGATTTCTGTGTGTGTGACTGTTTGGGGATTTGACTATGAAGAATCTAAACCAATTTTCTCAATCAGTCTTTTGATGTTGTTGTTTTAATTATGAATTACATAAGAATGGGTCTACAAGAAAAGATAGATCAAGCTATCTCCCAAACAGCATTCAAACCAGTCTCCAAAATAAAGATTTTCCACAGAATAAACTCTGAACCTAAAAAGAAAATTAGTCATATATTTTGTCTGTTTCCAGTGTCTTCCAGATGCTTAGTGTGACATTCCCGTTCTGTTACTTTGCCACAAATGGAGAGTAACCATGGAAGGCAATGAAGCCAATCCAGTGGAAGTCCACAGCCATGAACAGGCAGAAGTGAGGAGAGAGCAGGGGCCCTTGGTGTTCTAGTGGATCTGCAGGCAACAGATTCAGCTGTAATTAAACTTCTAGTAGCTGGATTGAGCAGTTAATAGTGAAAGTTATTGCTGCCTTAGTAGAAGTACAGGCTGCATTGCTAACTGAAAAAAGATCTTGAAGAAGCAAACAAGAGGGGTAGCACACTGTACCCGCAGGGGCTGTTGTCTGCCTGAGAACACCTGGCTGTAGTAATGGACGTGGCATGGCTCTCAGTGTCACTGCACATTTCGGTCACTGCTGCATATCTCAAGGTTCATGCCCATCCCGGTTCTACCACAAGTGAGACAAAGATGCATGGGTAAATATTTTTTTCTTTTAACTTGTGTTTTAACTTTTAGCCCCAAGAGATTTTTATTTTCTAAACACTCTTAAGTATGAAGTCTTTGTTATCATTTCCTCCTTTTTGTTTAATTCAGTCAAGGATATTGGAGAATCACAAATAAGAATGTCAACACACTTCTTTCCTTCCACACGCCAGTATTTAAATATGAAAACCTCAAAGAAACTCATCATCATCAAGACCCTCACAAAATGGAATGTAAATTACCCTGTCTGTATCCCTCTTCCCCTACTTCTTCCCTGACACACACTGCTGAGAATAAGAGCCTCGGGTTCCTTTCAATAAGGATCTGACACAAAAGAAGAAGGAGGTAAGTTTGAATAAAAACTGTGAGAGGAAAGGAGATATGAAATTAAAAATACAGTGTCATATGAAGGCATCCTTTATAAATGCTAAAGAAGAAACAAGCAAAACACTTTATTACATCTTGAATTTCCCTGCAAAGTATTTAGAGGGACACAGGAGAGCAACAGTCAGTCTGTTGTAATACATGCATACTTAATCAGTTGCCTCTGTTTTGTCTCCTCCTTTAACAGACTGAGAGTCTTGAGACAGACTGCAAGCCTTCCTAGGGAGAGATAATAAAGAGAACATTGATATAAGAACACTTTAAGAAAAATTAGTTTCAGGAGAGTGATTTATGTAAAGGATTTTGTAATCACTCCAGCCCCAACGCTGCCTGACAACTGCGGTTTTCATGAAGGAAGTTAAACACGGAATGACTGCTGCACGGCCCTCTCCTTCAGAAGGCTGAGTTAATTAAACAAAGCAAAGCAAAACAACAAACAGCTGGAAGAAGGAGATGAGGTAGTAGCTAATGCTATCAACTGCTGCATCCCAGAGGCACACGCTGTCCAGGAGCCACAGAGCTGCAGCACATTGTGCAACACAGCACTTGGTCATCCAAAGTTCCTGCTCCTGCATCAGATGGCCGTACTGCTTTGCATGTTCAGTAGTCCATTCTTAGATCCAGCGTTGTTGTTTTGAGCAGAGCTACAGGTGAGGTGGCAAGTTTCCCATTCTCAAATGTGCGAGTGCTGCTTGATCCTGGAGGTTCACAGTTACCTCACAGCTTATGGAATTTCATATGGAGCACATTAGTGCAGGAGCCTCTGGATTTGTCCGTTGGTCTGGAGGACCAGCCTCCAGATGCATTTGAGTTTCAGTTTGTTAAGGTTGTACAATTTAATTTTTTTCTTTCTTCTTGACCCTATTCTCCATTTCCTTCCATTATTAACATTTCTTCATCTTACCTTTCATTAGAGTACTTCTTGGATTGATGTAAAAGCACTAACTTAATTAGTTGCCAAAGCAGAATTAGGATGCCCAAACCCCATTGTAACACTCCCCATTGACCTCTTGTACTTCCACGACACTGTTCCTTTCCTTTTTTTGTTTTGCTCCCTGAAGGTTTTTCTTCCTATGAATCTCCCATTGGTCAAAAACGTCACATAGCTAGAAAGACAGGGGATTTTTATTTCATCTGAGGTCAAACAGTAAATGTAAGTGGCATTCCCTTGATCTTTTTGAGAAGCAGAGGCTGCCACAGTCTGTCTGAGCCATCACAAGCAAGAGGAAGGCTGAGGAAGGTGAACAAAATTCTGGCATCTCCTAATTTCACGCTGACACTTGGAGCTCTCAGTACCAGCTGTAACAAAGTCACTGGTTCTAGTTCCTCGCAGACAAAAACAGCCATGCTGTAGATGTCTAGTGACAAAAATCCACAGCACTTTTATTCTGTGTGCACTGCAGGCAGCAAAATCCTTTCCAACAAACTTGGAGCCTCTAGCAAAAGAGCAAAAGAACAGAAGCCAGAACAAGAAAATGTCACAGAAAGAGAGCAAAGGATAGCAAGACTATTACACAAGTCTTAATTACTGTAGAAATAAAGTGCGATAACTCAAACTCAATGACCCTGGAAGCAAGCCAAGCTGTCTGCAGGAGAGAGTGAGGCTTAGAAAACACAGATAGGCTGAGGAACAGCGATGAAGAATGCAACGAATGCTTTGGGTTTAGAATCTCCCAGAAAACAAACGGAAGAAAGGCACAGACTTACACATGCACAATCAAACTCCTTCCTCCCCAACCACAATTAAGGAACCTGCCTATTCCTAGGCATTCGCAGATTTTTTTCAGAGCACTTAGCACATGAAAAGATCAGCCTGTTGAGTCGGACTTAGATGGCCTGCATGTTTCATATCTACATAGAGACTATGAAATTTTGGGTACTATATAAAAGAGAAGAAACCTCAACCCCATAGAGATTCAAAACACCGTAACTCCTTTTCCAGTGACTTGCTAACATCTCATTGTCACCTCCTGGCCTCAGCTGTGGTTTAGTTTCTAAAAGCTGAGTCAGTCTAGTTGCAGACATACCTTCAGAGGTTTATGAGTTCAGCTCTGGATTATGGAGAAGAGGGTGATAGGAAAGGTCACAAGTAATTGTCTTTCTCAATTTAAGGATCATGACAGAAAATTTCAGGCTATGACACTGAACTGTTGAGGGAAGAACATCAAAGAATATCCTTCCAGCCTCTAATAACTTATCCATTCCAGCTAGCCACTGTTAGATTTCCAGAATCAGTGTAATATGCAGCTGTACACAGAAGTGAAAGTTCAATTCACGCTTAGTCTCTTTGCTAGTTAATATTCCTAAGGAAAATCAGGCATGCATTTCCTTTCTGCACATGGCCCTCAGCAGTGCCCGGCCCCAGAGGTCATCTGCAGCGTATCCCTTTGACACAACCAGGCAACAGCATCTACTCCAAGCAGGCTCTCAAGGTGCCCTTGACCATTCCAATGGATTCTACTTCTCTTCCTCTACGATCCCAGTTCTATGTTCTGCTAGAGGCTTTGGTTCGAACTTCACAGGGGCTCTTACACAGCAGTGCAATTAAATTTCCACGAGTTTCCAATAGTTGTGTGAACTTCATCAGGACGATTCTTGGCATTCCTACCTTGCACTGAAGCAATAGCTGAAGCAGTTCAGAAATTCTCTCCCTTTATACCCTACCTTAACAAGGTTTTTCAGAAGCACTATTCCCCTTAGGAAAAAAAAGAGTTTGTGAATTAAGGAGTTCAGAGCATATGTAATTGGAAACCGTTCCATCAAATAATGGCTGTAGACTGGAATTCCCCTCTTGCCCTGAGGGACATAGTACTTATTTTTTTCCTCAGCCCAGGAGAATATGAATTTCCATTTACAGAATCCTTTTTCTTTCTGAGCACTCAGACTGACCATTATTTGCCACTGAGACACAGCTGCCTCTGGGACAGAAAGCAGCAGTTCCCTGTAATCGGAATTGCCATTTATTCCACAAAATCTATTGTTACAGGTGTTGGGCTGGCAAACTGAGCCCAGGCTGTTACTGGTGCCCTGGTGATTTTTGTTAACCAAATGGAGTTTGACAGAAGACTCCAAGTTTAGACACACAAGCATGGAACAACAGTAACAACAACAAAAATCCATTTAGTCTTACCAGGAGTTCGAGTGGCTTCAGAATTCCACCTTGCTGGGGGCACTGAGCCTTACAGCACCATGCCACGGCTCGGGTATAGTGGTGCCTCAGAAGGGAGGGTACCACTTACTGCAGCATCCCCTTTGGTTTTTGTTGGAAGTCTTCAACCCAGCTGCATGCCCAGAGTGACTCAAGTATAACAGCCAAGGAAGCTTCTCCACCTGTGGGCCCACTGTGTGTTGCTGAACAGACCTTTCCAGCTTGGTGAAGGAGGTCTGACAACTGCAGTGAAAACTTGCTGCAGTCTGTCTGCTTTGGAGTCACCCTGAATATGACCTTGCTGTGAGTTTTGTCATTCGAAACACCAGGATCTTACTCCAGTCCTTTTCAAAGGAGAGAAGCATGCCTTTGAATGTGGCAAGGATATGACACAAGTAATGCCCAGTCTTATTCCTAAAACATTTCTAAGTGCCAGTCTTGAACTAGCTGAGCCTCAATCTGTGCCTGTTTCCACATTTTTTCTTGTATAAAGGCTCCTCATGCTGCAGTTTCCCCTGGTGAAAGGAAACAAAGCTATCAAACACAGATGAATGGGTAATTTCCCTTTTTCTAATCCAGTCAGCTGCAACAACGTAGTCAGAAGTGCAGAAAGGCTACTGCAAAGTGATGAAGAATCACACAGAAGCTTATGGAGGTCTAAAAGCAGTAGAATGGCATACTGTTGTGGGAGATCACAAAATCCAGCCTGTACACTTGCTTTGGGACAGTGACATAATTGTAAGGAAACCAGACATCTTTCAAGGAACGTTGGTTTCTGAGGACATGCTGCAGTCATGTGTGGTATCTTCAGCTTACCCGCAATCTACAGTCAAGCAGGGCAGCTCTTAGTTCCTATCCAAAGTGGCTTACTGATCTGAGCATTTATTTGCAAAAAGAGTTCTATTCAAAGGCAAAGAAACTGTCTTCTCGGGGGCTCACAGTGGAGCAGCACATCTCAGATTTGGAATCTGAACAGCAGCGTTCCCATCTGCTCCGAATGACTTTAAAATACTCAGTCTTCCAAAGTCACCAGGACATTTCAGGTGCTCAGTTTTCATTAACACTCATGCAAAAAGAGCAGTTAGCTCTTCCCAGAATGACTTGAATCCTTAAATAATCTTTCAGTATATTTTGCAAGAGAAAGTGTTTCGATATCCCTGACTCAAAGCTCCTTCTCAAACAGCTCTGCAGCATACTGACTGCCAGATCCCACCCGACGGGATCCTACTGGATGAAATGGGTAGGCACCAGTGGCACGCCCTCTGTTTTTCCCTCCCCACTACGTGGCTCATAAAGCACTTAGGGGATTAATGGGACTATTTTAAAAGTTGCCTATTGTCCTTATTCCAAACAGCTGCTCTACCTTAATTTTATGAAATATGTTAGTAGTGCCACAGAGGACAAGGTAGATTCACTGCTTTTTTTGCCCAGCTATGCTCCCCACACAGGCTGGAGTCTCAAGACACTTAAGTTCAGCATGCAGACAGTAACTTTTCTCTGTTTCACATCTTCTCCAGCAATCAGGTTTTTAACACCTCCCCCTTCTCAATACGAGTGCAGTTACATTTGTATCCACGGCCACCACTAGCGCATGAGGAAGCCCATGCTCTGCCCCAGGTCAGGGAATAGCTGTGCAATGTCTTTCCCACTGCGACAGCGTGGGAGCAGACATCAGAGTGCCAGCAGATCGGATGGGTGGGGAAGAGGAGGTGAGTGTCTTCACAGGCAGTTCTGAACTGTACTAACACCCTTTTGCAGGGAAGTAGACTTCATTTCTCAGGTGAAGTTCAGCCACCCTAAGCCAAGCTGGATCATGCTGCTAAATGAGAGAGAAAACGCTGCACTCAGTCCGTGATGATGGGATTGTGCTACCAGAATAACAGCATCTAGTGGCTAGTCTCCAAGAAGATAAGTTAGAATTCAGAATCCCTTTCCACTGAGCACAGGAATAAGTTCTTGTAATCTCCCTCTGGCAACATTTGAGAATATTTATGAACACTAAAACTAGCTAAGAAACCACCCACACATTTTCAATGTATGATAAGGTCTCATGAGAACCTGTACCTCTCAATAAAACGTGATGCTTAAGAATCAGCGAACTGTTTTTTGTTCCTAGGTTATTCATTGGAAGGTCATTAAAAAGAGTTAACCAACACTTAAAAGTCTTTTAGTATTTCTGTTGAACCAAACAAGCTCTTCTTGTCAGGAGGTTGTTTGGATTCTAGCAATTTTTGACTAGTTGTTGTTTAATGAATTGTCATTTAGACAAAAGCCATTGACCAGAAGTCATTTTGACTTCTTTTGCTTCACCCAGGAGTGATATGGGTCATGGCATCTTTGGAGCAAGCTGTCAGAAAGCAACTTAACAATTTTTGCCTCTAATTGGACCCATTAACAGAGCAAGGAAACTTCCTACTCATTATTCCAAGAATAGAAACAATGCCTTTTGAAAGAGGATTAGCGGAGTATTCAAGTGTGGCAGTACTCCTCAGCTCTGAAAGCTCCTCCATTGATGCCAAGCAGCAAGATGAGTCTGCAGGAGGAGGGAGCCTGCACAGCACGGATGTGGTGGTGTTCAGCACTGATGACATAGGTTGCAACTGGATGAAAACTCATAGCTATTCCATGTGAGCAAGCACAGTTAGCAATTCCTACTCTGGCAGGCTCAGCAGAAGAATTCCTGTCTGCAAAAGCTAGCAAATTCCTTGAACCTAAAACCAAAGACAAGGCAAAATGCTAGAACAACATGGAAGGAGGGAAAAAGGCTGCTTTCCATTCTGTGTGCATGGTAGAGCCTGTCACTTTCGTGTTCCTTCCTCATACTATAAGCTACACAAAAAGGAATATGTATTGGGATCAAGCACAGAAGAGGATAAACCTCATTATTTGAGGGCTGTATTTTGTTTATGTGAGTTGTTTTATAAGGAGAAAATGTCTCAAATGCTTATGTGGAAGTTTGCTGGCTGAGGTTTCCATTTTACTGGCTCTCCATTTTATTTTTCCCTTTGCTTGCAGTAGCTATTAGTGAGGAGCAGTTAGTAAAAGAGATTTAGTGTTGCCTGTTAGGGCATGCTGCAACTTCTCAGTTTGATCACTTTACTGTATCAACCCAAATGAACTATCTTGCTTATGCTCCACTTCCTGCCTCTTGATATATTTCTATCTGAATGGAAGCAGGCAAGGTGTGAGGACTCAAACCATGTTAATGTGTGCCTTGGGAAAGGTAACATTTTTAATGATCCCATGAAATAGACCCAAGTTCTAGGCAAACCCTTTATCTCTAGTTCTCTTTGAGCATATGTGCCATCTGCTTTTTGCAGTATAGTGGAATAGATGGAGAATGCTTGGTTTAAATAAGCCTGGAAACTGGAGGAAATAATCCTAATGACCCCTACACATTCTCATAGAGAACCTCTTTTATCTCAAGCAGGAAAAGGTTCTTTCTCATATGAAGATATCAGGGGCTCCACCTCTCTACTCTCAACCTACAAGCAGATGTTTAGCCTCGTGCTGCTCTGCCCATTTGTGCGCAAGACTTCCATGAGCTTTAGTGGTGATTCCAGCAGAAAGATGTTGCTTACTTGGTGTGCTGAGGAATCACTGGAGGTTCTCACTGCATTATTGAGGTTCTGTGTTTTCATCCAGAAAGGGGGAGACTGGTTAAAACACCTGTGGAGCTGACCTGTTAGTAACAACTGAGCAGCACGGGTCAGCTGTGGTTTATTGCTGATGTGAACCGTTTCATTCCAGTTCATTTTGTGTTGCCTTGCAATGAATGGCTTGCTTTGCTCAGCCTGTAAGCCCAGGTTTACACTGCTCAGGGTCAAGGCCTTTAAATGGTTATATGAGCTCATTTGCTATCCCAGTGACAGGTTACATAGCATCTGCAGCCCTGTCAGAGCAAGGATAATGCTTAATCCACGCAGCATAATGCTTTTGAGACAGGCATACTCTGCTTGGACCACAGTTTCAGTTATGTAGTAGAGCACCAGGATTCAGATGCCATTCTTCTCACAGAGAGGTGCCCGGTTCTGTTCCCTATGCTGACTGTCCAGTAAAGGAACTTACTTCATGGAGACCTTTAGGGGAGCTACTGGGCAGAAGTGACTTGCATTCTGTTCTATAGCGAGTTTCTCCCTTACTCAAAGAGTCTTGGTCTGCAAAGTATCACAGATCAGGAATATGGGAGGGCTGGATTTGACAGCTACAGGCTTCAGCAGTTAAGTGTAGGTTGTCTGTCTTTTAATCAGCACACAGCTTCTTCAACCCCCTGACTTGTTGAATTCTTTGTGCTGGTTTTTTTCTCTCCTGTGAAATTAATTCTTTTGGCTCCTGTTCAGTATGGTGTTAAGTGCCTACTTAATCCTTTTCAGTAGTTTAAATTGCTGAATAGAGAGGAAGCTTGGGCTATTGCTTAGAAACCAGGACCGAGGTGTTAGAATGGTAGGAGCTTCATGCCACAGACAGGCTTTGCTGTGTGACAGTGGACAAATTGCGTCGCTTCGTTTGAGTTCAGCCTGGCCCTGCGTGAGCAGATGAGCGTTACTCATTCCCCTTCCAGGGGGTAGCACGAGGTGTCTGCCAGTGGGGTTTGTGGAGGGCTTTGAGAACGCTGCCTTTGAAAGATGAACATTGTTGCTGCAGCAAACGCTGGATGGCTGGACACGTTTGACAGCACTCTGGAGCAGAAAAATGAGTGGGACTGTGCTTTGTAACAAAGGGGAGACAGTTTCTGAGACAGCTTTTGAAGCTCAATTCTATATATAGTTTTAATATATTTTAATTTAGACACAATTCAAGGTGCCACAACTTCAGAAGTTAGAGTAGAGTCTGAGTCAGGCAGACATACTGGAACGTTCCTGGTGCTGTCCCAAAGCGAGCACTGAGATTTGTAACTTGAGAGCCACAGATGGAGAGAATCGTATGTTATGCTTAACAACTCCATTTTCTCTTTGAGTCAGTTTAGGTGGAGCAGTTTGACTTACAAACCCTGTTTGGTGAGAGAGCTCTCAGGAGGGCATTTTTAAACTGCTTACACGCAATTCCTATTTTTCCAGCAGCTCAAAGCAACAAGTATGGGTGACAAAACAACTTCCTCTCCCAACAGGTGGAAGATGGAGCCTGAAAAGAGGCAAGGCTTGTAAGAGAAAGGCCAAGGAAAAAAACCAGAGAGAGCGTTTTGCTAGTCTGACAAAGATTGATATTACTTTTGGTATTTTTGATGTTTTGATGATTAGATCTGTAGAGGTACATGACACTCCAAATGCAATGGCACAGTTTGCCAGTGAGAATACTAAGAAAAAAATGTGGAGGCTGAAATTCAGATCCAGCGTAGCATTTTTTTGCAGGTAAGTTTTTTGGATTTAGAGCTCCTTTGGGAAGGGAGAGAGTCATAGGATCAAGTTCCCACAGATTCAGAGCAAAGGTTTTCCTCTCCAGTCACTTAGAATTAGGCAGAAGAGGAACACGGCTCACTCAGTCTTCCACAGGCCATATCAAGAATCAGAAAAGCCTGTTATGCAGGTCATTTATACAACAATCAGAGGTCTCCTTTTGGCCTTCTGGCACACTCGTGAGAGGATGATGTAAGACAAGATATGAGATAACTAAACACAGAGATCATTCCTACTGCTCTTTTTCTTTCAAATGGAATTTAGACCTGCTGAGAAGTTCAGAGTTGACATCACTGAGGTCTGAGATTTCCTGTTTACCTCAGAAAACAAGTACAGCACAGGCTGTGGTGGCTCAGGCTTTCATGGAGTGCCTCAGCAAATAATCATCACTGCTCACCCAAAGGGGCATGCCACAGGAGCATGGGGCTGTGTTCCTGCATCCACCACCATTTCCCTCTTTCAAAGTGCCTTCAGCTCAAGGATCAAAGGTCTTTCCAGACACTCCTAAATAATGTTCCTGCCACCCACAAGAGGTTCACTGATCTCAGTGAGGAAATGGGACAAATACTTTTTTTTTTTCCCTGAAAATGAAGTACTTCCCACCTGCTACTGCCAACTGTGCCTGCTCTCAGCATTGACTTAGCGGGACACTGTAAGTCAGGTAGGACTTTGAAATAGTGGCACACAGACTGAAGAGAGATTAAGTGGGACAGTTGACACCTCTCTTGCTGTTTCAGTCTTCTTGTGGCTCATGCTGGATGAGATTGGCTCAGCTGGTGGAGCATGGTGTTAATAACACCAAGGTTGTTGGCTCAATCCCCATACGGGCCATTCACTTAAGAGCTGGACTTGACGGTCCTTGTGAGTCCCTTCCAACTCAGAGTATTCTATGATATAAAAATAAATATTATGTATTGTGATTATATGTGAGCCACGGATTTTTCAGAACTGTATGCCTTGGACACATAATCTCTCTCTAAACCCGTGCTCAAGAAGTATTCAGGATGAAATCATTAGGGGCTCTTAAGATCAGGCTGTCGATTCTGCCACCCAGAGGAAAATATTCCCATTTGAAAGCATTTGGTTACAAATGTAAAAAGATTGAAGACAGGGAGGACAACATAGGCATTGCTATGAGAGGCTGCTGTGTGAGAAACCATATTGTTTACTGATTCTCCCACTTGCGATGGCAATAAATGACATTTCTCATGCTACAGACAGAAGAATAAGATCTGTTCATAAGTAAGAAGAGCCTTCATTTGGATGCAGATAGTTAGCATTTGAGTCAGGACAACCCTTCAGAGCTAAATTGGCTAGGATTCACTGCATGAGACTTGAAATCAGATTATATACAAACTCAGTGGAAATACTGTTTTAGTGGGAGCTGGAGGAGATCCTAGATGAATAACAATCAGATTCCCTTTCAACCCTTGCTCTTGGACAGCTGCTTCTTTTGTATGTGCTGGGAAAGATTAAAAAGTTTGGAAACAGTATTCATATGGTGCCTTATCACAGTGCTGGGGCATTCTCTGTCGTTCTTGCTGCACAGAGGTGCTAGCAGCTTAGAAAGACCGAGGTTTGGCATTCAGGAGTGTGATGTTAAAGGACTGTGTGTAGCCAGCCAGGGTACATTCTGTTTCAGTCAAACCTGTTCTGCTTTGGGAAAACTTAAAGGACAAAGGATGATTAGATGTAGAATCGATGCCTACAGAAGCAAGTAGGTGGTCAAAGACACTGCAAGCTTTATTTACCCTCCTCTGGCTGGCATATTGACAGCAGTTATTATATGTCTCCTCTGAAAAGAGGAAGAATTCCATAGAGGCCTCCAAACTCCTCCCTTACATTCTATACCTTGGACTCTACATGGAGGTCTCGTCGTGTGTCATGGGAAACTTTTCAATCCTCTTGAATCCTTCCAGTTTTTTTGCTAATGGGGAATCTCTTGGTACATGTATGTTCTCCTTACATTTTATTTATGGGGTAACTTCTAATATGGTTAACCTTTGCTAGAATCTCTGATCCTGTGACAAGCCAACTGCTCCAGGCAGCACCTTAACAATGGTACCTGAAACATGCAATGGAGTCATGGCCAACAGTTACACCCCATGGCTGAAGCAGCAAAAAGCCCTATTTTTTTTTTTCTCTACTTATGCCTTTTATACAATTCAGCACTATTTTGCAAAGAGACTTGAGCTGTCCTATGGCAGTAATCACCATGAGATCTCAATAAATGCTAAAGAGGCGTGGTCCATTCAAGTGCAGCCTAACCACAAGACTCCAATCTGTAATGCAACCTGTTCTACAAGATGGGAAATTCTGTCTCCATCCAACTGAGAGTGGGTCACCGTTTGGAAGTGAGCATGGGAATAGCATCCAAGTCCTTCTATCACAAGACCTAATGAGACAGACTCTTCTACTTAAGTTATTTCAAGAGCATAACTTTGGCGAGGAAAAATACTGCTATTCTAAAACCTTGCAGGTTCCAAAATAACATCCTGCTGGAACATCTCAACGTACTCTTCCACTGAGCCTTGTCTGTTCTGGGTCAAATGTAGCAACATGATCTTCACTGCCTTAGTAGTGTATTAGTGTAGAGACACAAGAAAAAAAATTGTTATGGCAGCGGTTGTTCCTAGAGATAAAGGAATTAAAGGACCTAGTTGTGAGGACATAGAAACAGGGTCTGAAATCCATTATGTATTCCAGTTATTCTGGTAAATTACTTTGGAAAAAAAGGGATGGCGTTCTTCAACAAGCCTAAAAGGGTGGGAGAATTCGATTGCTCTGCACGAGGGTACAAAGCCTGATGACCCCAGTTTGGGCAGGAGTGTTGATCTGCTGGAGGGCAGGAAGGCTCTGCAGAGGGATCTGGACATGCGGGATCAATGGGCAGAGACCAGTGGTGTGAGGTTCAACAAGGCAAAGTGCTGGGTCCTCTCCTTGGGTATCGCAGCAACCCCCTGCAGTGCTACAAGCCAGGGGAAAAGTGGCTGGAAATCTGCCCACTGGAAAAGGTCCGGGGGTGCTCAACAGCAGCTCAACATGAGCCAGTGTGTCTCCAGGTGGCCAAGAAGTTTATTTTTTATTAAAAACTTATTTTGATGAGATTGTTTTTCATGTGAAAAGCTTCACTGTCTCTTCACGACATCTTTTGTACAGCTCTGGGACCTCTTCATGCACTACACATTTTTTATACCACACAGCTGCTGCTAGAAGTGGAATTTCCCCCACCACACAGCTTCCAGGGCTAAATTAGAGTCTAGGCAGAATGTGTTCACCACAAGAATCAAGAATTTCCACAGCTCCAAGTGCTAAAGTAACCACAGATGCAGATACAGCCACTGCTGTAGCCTCTTCCCAAGATGGGAGGTATAGTCGCATCCCAGCATGCAGGGTCTGGAACCATCGCTGATGTAGCTTCACAGCTCAAGTGTGAAAGCACAAATAGCACTGCCAGCTTCTTCTGAGCCACGTGGTGTCAGCTTATGCTACAGCCCTGCTGGCACCAGGCTACTGAAGCAAACCTGTTAAATCTCAGTTGCTAGAGGAGATTGCCCAGCTGTAAGTACTACAAAGTTCAAAAAGTCTGCATCAACCATCTTGTTTCAGGAGCAGAAACATAATCCCACAGCTCCTCACTCTGAATTCTAGTAATTGTTTATGAAACTCTACTGAAATAATTTTGCAGAAATCAGGCTCTTGCAACAGAGGAAAATCTCTAATGTTTATGTTTCCAGAACCACAGTTTATATGTATTTTTTTTTTTCTCCAAATACAAAGGGCTCCAGCATGTGGGGAAAGTTCCAAGGTTCATTAAGTAAAGAACAGTAGTGGTTTTGTAAGTGCAATGCTTTAGCAAGTTGAGTCCCCACAAGTCACAAGTGAGCTGGAATAAGGCACTACAGAGATATCCAGTAGTACAGACAGATGTAAGTAGCTCACCGAACTCCAGGTGAACTGCATATGGTTGCAGGTGCAGGCTGTATAGGTACCCTTAGTTATCACTGACTGAAGCACTGTTCCTTTGATCAGGTATATATCTATATATGAGTGTTAGCTGACACTGGTATCTTGTTCTGAGATAGGGCATGGTTGAACAATTTCTGTGTGCAAGGCTAAGAAGAGATGCCTTTTCCATTTTTGTGGTGATTTTTTCCCAGTGCTGCTGCACCAGAGAGAATATAAAATAATCCTGCAACTAACCTAAACTGTCATTGTCTCGATAAATTGACTTGAGAGAACACTGTATGTCCTACTAGCTATAAATCTCAGGAATTATTGAGCAGTTAAGATGGGCAAAGGAAACAACTTTCATACCTTTTCCAAATCTTAGAACACCTCATTAATTCCACCTGTTTTTCTGCAACTTTAGCAAGGTCAGGATTTTATGAAGCCCCAAGAAACCGTGAAATCTCCTCGTAACTAAAAACCAAGTATCTGTGATGGTCATGTGCTGAACATTCAAGTTGCGTCCTCTCCCCATTTGCATGGGTGCCAAATGGTACTTTCTTTCCAGGGCAATTACATATGCAAATACAGCTGCTCTTGGTGTCAGCCAGCTGCTGTGTCCACAAGCAGCCTCGAACACTGCCTGCTTTCCATATGTCAACGCCGTGGTGGAAGCACGTGGGCGTGTGTGGAAGGGAAATGGGCAAATTAAATTTCCCCTGAAGCAGTGAGGACTATTGCTAACTGTCCCTTGAGGCATTACAGTCAGCTCTGCGACTGGGCCTGCACTTCTCCTCTTCTCTTTTCCACAGCAGAAGCAACTCAGCTCTCCAGCATCAGGGAACAGCACAATTTAGCCTTGGGTATGCCAGCAAACAGCCTATGTCCAGTTCTGCATTCCTAATTTTCCTTGTGGTCCTTCTGCTTTAGGAAATCACTCCATTTTCAGTTATGGGTGTCACTGATGCAGCAGCCCCAGATACCTGTAGGTGCGGTAGTAACTGGGTTTCCAGAGTGAAGGCTCCAAACTAGAGCTCTAAAGCTTTCTGCAAGCCAAGCCCTCATCTTCCTCACTGCATTCAATTGCATTCCTCATGTTAGAGCTTTGTGTCAAGCCCCAACAGCAGAGCCGGGGCAGCTCAGCCCTTGGCAGCAGGACCTACTGCCCAGAACAGTCCTGAAACCCTTGGCGAGCGTGCAGAATAACATCACCACTGACATGTAGTGCGTCAGCCCAGCGTGGTAGGAAGGAGCTGTTCAGTTTGTCTTTAGCTGCTGGTGCAATTCACTGTGGTGCTGTGCTGGTATCCAGCGGGGAACACAGAGCTGCCTGTGGGGTACCAGCAGCACATCTGGCCATGCAGTGCCAGCCAGGGACAGGTCCGCAGCAGACAGTGCTGCCAAGGGGCACAGAGAGCTCAGAAGTGAGCCGTGGATGCAGCTAATTTACATGTTTATGAGATTCTGCATTACTGAACAGTGCTACTTCATTTAGCTTTGTGTCATTCTCCAGTGCTAGGGACACTTTGATTTTAGCCTCTGGAAAATTCCAGGGCTTTCTTCCTGTACTAAGGGGTTAAGCATGAGTGAGAAGCCAGTAAAAAGTGTAAGCTTGATTAAAAACAGATCAAATACCCAGTCATAAAAAAAAAATCCTTTTACTGAGTCCAATTCTGACACATTCAAAAAGTAAAAATAATTTATTCTTACTGAGGAAGAGACCTAAATTCTGTTTATATCTCACAGTCCCAGTAATTATGAAAAGGGTTGCCAATTCCACTAACACAAGCCTTTGCTTTATTTTAGTGTTCATACGTATTGGCCCAAAATAGGAGAGAAGAAAAAAGGTGTTAGCTCTGCTAGCAGAGCATTCAGGCAGAGTGCTGGTTCCCTGTGGATACAAATATGCTGTAGCAAGAACTTTTCTTGCTTCTCTCTAGTCCTGTGAGAGACTTTTCTCTCTCACAGAAGCTATCAGTAGAGTTTTTGTAAACTATACACACCTGTAACCTTGCTGAGAATTGTTTATAGTACAGTAGAAAAATATTTTTCACAATGGATGTTTTAGAACTTTAGCCAATCTCCCCAAAGGGGTGGCTAATCTTTTAACCAATTAGATTATGGAGAAAGAAGTCTATAAAAGAGTTGTAAAATAATTAAATAAATCACTCTCGCTGCACATTTCCTGCCTGCTGCATCTCTCTTTCTCTGCTCGGGAAACGGCGATAAGCGCAACGACGGTTCCGGATCTCTTTAGAGGGACCACATACTCACTGGTATGAGGCTGAAAAACTGTAATTATTATATCAGGAACTGGAGGGGATTTGGAGAACATTTACCAGTGTAATTAAAAGTGAGCTTTTGCCAGCTATTTCTGTTTTATGTAGTTATAAATCTGTTATTTGAACAAAGAAGAAAGGGCCTTTGCCTAGTATAAAATAGAAGAGGTATGAAAAGATGTTTCAAACTACAGAAGATCACTATCAGCACGCATTTGCTGATGGGTAATTATTCCATTACATATATAACCTTTAAAAAAATGATGATATTGAAGATAGTTGGAAGTGAGGGATGCTGTCTTGGAAAAGGTCACATGTTATCTTGGAAAAATAGCTTTCTAATAAGAAATTAATTGACGCAGTTTCTGTTTATGGTAATTATTTAACTGAAATTATTTCAGGAACTTACACAAACTCCCCCTCACACATGCTTTGGATTTATAGCAGCTTCCTAGTTTGTGATATCTGAAGTATAGTCTTGGCTACAACTTATGAAACCTCTGCTCAGTGCAGTGAGTGCTGCACGTGCCACCAGAGGATCCCCTCCACGTGATCACACGTGCACACAGACTATCACACTGCTCTTTCATGGAGGAGCTGCTTTTCCTGAGCGCCACTACCCAGCCTGTCAGCAAGCCAAAGCAAATGAGGTTGTGGCTTGTCTAGCACAAAAAGTCATCAACTGTTTCCACCACTGACAGAGGATCTAAATAAGGCTGAAGGTGCACACTGGACTGCACAGTCCAATGCACAGCGTTTCCTCCTCCCGTGGCCACTTTGGCCTCTTCCTTTTTGTGCTTACAGACACCAATCTGATTAGCAGATGGCCATGCTCTATGTGGCTGATGCTCCTCTGGAAGAGAGAAATCCAATTTAAATGGAGTGAATGGACTCCTGATTGACATGTGATTCAACAATATTTCAGGAGATGCAGGCCCCCAATCCCTCTACCAGCTAATGATAAACTCTCTTCTTCCCAGGAAGTTTGTTCCTGAAAATTGATTAACCAGTACAATCTCTCTCTCTCTCTATATATATATACACACTATATAGAGAGAGATATCTCTCTCTCTCTATTTATATAAATATATAGTGTGTATATATATATGTGTGTGTACATATATATATATATATCCCTCATCCCTGTTCCTACCGTGCCTTAGGAAAGAAATTAATAGCAAGAAGAGAAACTTCTGAGTGAATCACTTCCGCTGGGCACACAGGGGAGCATGAGAAGCATCCCCCATAAACACAAAGTGTATTTCATCAGCAAGTAATTCTGTAAGAGACACCAACGTAGCAACGTCAGAGATACAACTGCCCCTCTACTGAGAGTTCTCAGCAATGCTTTCCCAGGCTGTCCACATGTCCCAAATTGGAATGTTTTGTTCCATCCCATTTAAGTACTATTTCCAAATCCCTTCAAGCTGCTTTTATAAAGGCACTTCATGTGCATGCCATACATTATGTTTAACTACTTTAAGGATCCGAATTTGTACAGTAGATATTTGATCTTAAGTTTCCTCCTGTGGACAGTTTCTCTCATCTAGACTGTCTCTGGTTATAACAGAATTAGTCCACAGATAACTGAGAGTGAACTTATCCTCCTTAGTTCACCTTGAGTAAGTTATTTCATCCCATGGTAGCTGAAGCATCAAGAGCCACAAAACTGCACAAAGTAATACCCCCCCTAGCATAAGAAATGCTGAAACTGCGTCCAAAACCTGGCTCCAGACTTTGCTTCTGGCTGTCACAAGGAGACAGCAGTCAGACTGGACCCAGAAGCCAGTATGGACTCTCCCCTACAGTTGATTCCTGAGCACATCCCATTCCTTTTCCCACTCTTGCCCATTTCTAGCACGTAGGAAAACCTCACAGTAAGCCCAACCATGCCTGGTAGATTTAACAAATGGATGAGATTTCCTTCAAGTGTTTCTGGGTAACAAAATAGACTTGTCAACAGCAATTTTCACTGAATATAGTGAATTCACAGGTGACATCTTCATGTCAGGTAGCCTGTCACCAAGAAAAACCATGTGTTTAGGTTCATGGCAGAGGAACAGACCCTGCTGAGCCAGAACACGAGACCACAGTTCATTCCCACCATCTCCCACATACACTGCTGACTCTGATCCTAAGTCCAAAAATGCCACCTTACATTAAAGGGCGTCTATCACGACATGCTCAGACCCTCTTTGTACACATCCACACACATTTGTCTACTGGTCATGTTCTTTGTACTGAAATTGGTGCAAAACACTACAATTTCTTTCCGAAATCCATGCACCCATCTGCCAGTCATGCCACATTTTCCCCCAAGAATTTCTTCAAGGTAAAAGCGAGGATGTACAGGAGAAACGCCTGCCACTTATATGAACTAAAGTAAGCTGAGAAACCAACTGCTCAGGAAGATATGGCATTAATCTCCCCAGCCCTAGAAGCAGATGGTGATAAGTGAATGGCACATTTGACATATCTGTTGTAGTCACCCAGCGAGTTAACCGAAAAAAGATCAGAACACAGCAGCATTGGCTCAGACCTTCTTCTTCCAACACAGGAAATTCCATTTCCCCAGCATGGTGCCTTGTGCTTATCCTTCCACGCTGTGCTGTTCTGAAAACCCCACAACAGCTCAGAGACACACATTTGCGTCAGTGTCACACTGGATTGCCACTTTCCAAACAGTAGTGTATGCATATGGTGTTTTATACTAGCAAGGGCAATTTGTTTTAAGGTATTTTATAGGGTCTCTAAAATCAACATATTCTAGTGAGACGCTGTAAATGCTCTGGCAGTGGGAATCCCATCTTCATCCCATCCGCTAGCACTAAAAAAAGAAATGTATAGTAATACCGTGCAAAGGATGTATGACTTAAAATGAATTTTTTTACCAAGAAAGAAGATGATGATTAAGCAGGTGCCAAGTAAGTTTTAGAGGATGAGCGCTGATCTTTCGATAATCAAATTTATAGAGAAACTTCATGGAAGAAGACATTTTCTCCAACACTCATGAGATGCTCAAGGCAAGCCAAATTCCAGACTACAAAACATATTTGATTTTTCATTTTTGGCAGGCAAGCAGAGAGAATAGATGCTCCTGGCAAGTTCCCCGTTCTTCCTCCCTCCCAGCATGACTTTGAGTGGTGGAGGGAAGAAGGAAGAACAGCTTTGAGAATGCTAAAGAGCTGCAGGATGATTGTCACTCAAGTGGACTGAAAGAAGGGCTACCATGCATCCTGGTGAGGCTGGGCATCTCGGTGTATGTTGTACATTCATCCATTGTGCTGCCACGGCATGGGGCTTCTTCAGCAGTTTGCTTTTGTTAGGCAGGAGCTATGTGCTGGGATCTAGACACATCTTCATTTTTATCATACAATTAACTGGGTATCTAAGCTTGTGGAGGGTAACAGGCAGAGCTAGACAGGCATTGGTCTGAAATAAGTTAAGAAAATGCTTCATCCCTGCATCCTAGCGACACCCAAGTTGGGATTATAGTAGTTACTGGGAATGTAAAATAAAATGATAGTGATGCTCAAAGATTTTTAGCTTTTTATATATTTCATATATTTGTAGCTTTGTAGGTTGCTAATACGTGGCTGTAGCTCCTAGTACTTTTCCTACCCCGTACCCCTGCATTTTGGAACAATAAGCTAACCTTCTAACACATTTCTGGCATACTGCTTAGTCTTATTCCAAGAAGAGAACCAAGTACAAGGATGTTCTGTTTTCCAATCAGAATCTGGAAAGACACAACAAAGTGGGACAAATAAGCCCCTTGACTGATTCCAGTGGGGCAGTATCTGGGGATATATTACCTAACCAACTACTCTCCTAACTGGACAATATATGATTGGTATACTAATCAACTAACCTTATAAAAACTGTAGAATTACTGTACCACATGCAGGTTTTGCCATATTGTGTACCTGAAGGCTTTCAAGTACCGGTTTGCTGTTACATTACCATTCTAACGTTGTTTGGGAAAGTTTGTTCTATTTCCAGGCAACAATAGTCTCAGTCTTTTTGCACTCCTACACTTCAGTATCTTGGCTAATAAGGCCCTTGCCCCTTAACACAGAATTTTCTCAGTCAGTCACATTTGTGGTTCTGGTTTGTGTAACCGCTTTTCTGAGACAGCCAATATCAATTGTTCAAGAAGGAAGATTAAAAAACAGCTATGGGCTTTCTAATGCTGATAAGTTTGAGTCCTATACACTGGCTTTGGGAAGGATCTGCATTAAGTACTCTAATAGGATAATCCCTAAAATGTCCAGTTCCTCTCTGAATCTTATCAAATTCTTGCCATCAACAATATCCCATAACAAATGAGGAGGCCATCAGATTTTCAGGGACTTAATGAATTTAAATGACAGAAGTTACTTTGAATTTATTTATAATCACGTATGTTTCCTTACAATATGAACTCTGCCCATACTCAACTGCCTCTGAAACACCAGTCTAATGCCCTACAGCTGAGATGAGCCATTAAGACAGCTAGAAAATATTAGTGGTACTCTGCAGTGAGGAGTGAAGAAGTGGGGAGAAGCAGCTAGTTGTTAGACAGTGCTCTTTTGGAAACAGTGCCTTTTTGAGATCTCACTTCAACTCTCAGTTCTGGGTTGACTGGAGTCAAAAATAGATCTGTCACAGGAGGGAGGCGATAGAAGGAGCAAGGTCTGCAGCTAGCCTTAGCTAGGTTGTGTCACAGCTCCACTGGTACGTACTGGTAGCACTGAGCTACATTTTGGGGGAGTCAGAAAACTGCAACTGGCCTTTCATTAACTTAGCATTGCTAAATAGTTCCTGTTTGTGGTTCTCCAGTGCTCATCTTATTAAAGATAACAGCCAGTAAAACTTCATCTGAGATGACTTCAGTTCTCCTTTTACTCTCTCTGCCTTTAATTTTCCCCTCCTAGGCCATGATTTTCCATGACTCCATCTGCTCTCTTGGCAGCTATCCTAAAAAAGGCAAGATAGAGACAAGTGGCAAAAGACTCCAGGAAAGCTGAGATATCCAGCACTACAAACAGTGACTTTTGGTCAAAGCCTCTGGCTTTTCTTCAAAAGGCAGAGTTTTAAAGAGAAACCAGAAAGGCTGCATGAGTTGGACTAGTTCTTTACTGATAGAACATTGCTTGATTCAGCATTGTCAGATTTCTAAGAACTGCTGTGTGCTTGGGCCAAGGGTAAGGCTGCTGGATATGCAGGCCAGTAGGGCTCAAGGATCAGAACCCAGAGGTTAGTAAGTACTGGCAGCTGGGGAACCTGGTGCTCTTCATTTATGGAGCATGCCAGCAACCCTACACAACTGACCAGGCCAGTGGGATGCAGGGGTGTTGCAGCATGGCAGAGAGAAGCATGCTCTGTGCACTCATAGTGAGAGCAATTTTCATTCTGTCTTGTTTTGGCATTTCTTGTAGTCTAAAATCATTCATGCAGAAAAACACAGAGCTGCTCTTTATCTTTGGGAACAGGCCACACAGGATATATGTTTAATTAAAGCTGACTGCTGGAGAGCAGGGAGCACCACTGTTTTCCATATGCTGTCTGGACCGGGGGTTTGCTTTTCTGGGGGTGCAGGAGAACAAAAACAGGTTAGGTTTGTTTACCATAACACAGCTCTCAGCAGATGGGCATCTCTATGTCAAGACAGCTCTCATCAGTGCTAAACTAGTGGGCACTGATGCTTAGGGGGCAACACTGAGCAGAAAGCCCCAGGCACTTGTCCAAAGGGAAGATACAGCACTAAGGGAATGTTAGGAAAGTTTGCTCTCCTGTAGCCCTGTGATATGCAAGCTACAGAGGCTTTCAATTTTTGGCCCTCAGCTCTTGTTCCCTCTAAAATGCCAGTTTTTAAGAGAAAAGACGCTTGTCTCCTTGGGAGCCATCGATGAAAGACCAAGGCAGCGTGAATCAGGGGCCTCTCTGCAGCACAGTCCAAATTTCTGAGAAGCCAGAAAGGTAGAGCTAACTCCTGAGCTGACTAGACAGCTTGTGCTAGCCAGGAGGTTTGGCACAAGCCTCTCTAAAGTTCATCACAGAGCAGGAATTGCTGTGGCTGGACAGTTCATTCACAGATACCCCTATCGAGGCTGCAGGCAGCTGGCTGGAGGATACCTCTTGTCAGGAGCAATGTTAAAGACATCTCAGTAAAATCCAGCCAGCTGTTTCCTCTCAGAGGAGAGAGGGCTAATGTTTCAATTGACAGCATGGGTAACTACTGGGCCAAGCTATCTCTGCATTTAAGATAGGTCTGGACTGTCAAATCCTTGCCTCCGGAGTGCGCATCCCAGCTAGATGGAGCAAGGCACTGACAGGCTCGGGCTGTTCTCAGTCCTCCCTTTGCATCTGTGCTTGCCCTTGTCCTCTGCTGCTCCTCCACACACTGGTCTCACAGTGCTGGAAACCTTACATCGGCATGCCTCCTCCCCCTCTCCCTGAGCCCCTTCCTCTTTTGTGCCACCCAGCTCACCCAGAACGCCTTTTCTTCTCGCTGGTTTTCCCTTCCAAGCTCTCATCAGAGTACAGAGACAGTAATTTGATTACTTCTAAAGCAACAAATTGAAAACAGAACAGTTCAGCAGTATCTTGTCAGACGGGGAGAAACTATTTCCACAGTCACCTGCCTGATCTGCCTACCATAGTGTGTGTTTAATTTCAGTCTCTGCAATGGTTTGAGGAAGGCAAAGCAGAGGATGTACAGAAAAACACATGCAAAAAAAGCAAGCCCTGGGCCTACCCTTTTAATTGGTTGACCGTTGCCACCTACCAAAAGTATTTAAAAAGAAACAAAATTACAGAGCCACACTCCAAAATAATAAGTGAAGTTACATTGCCTCCCTCCTTGTTTTTCAAAGGCTAAAACAAGCCTCGTGCTTTCTAGGGTCTAACTCCTCAGAGGCTGCATATTCAAGTTATGTAGTCCTGGCTTATGAAGTTAAGATTTTGTTTAAAAACAAAATAAAAAATAAAGCATAGAAAGGAAAAGAAAAAAACAACAAACCACCATCAAAAGTATTACCCTGACTTATGACAGATACTAAATATCTCAAGGCTCACTTTAAACCTCAAACTTGCAAAGGCTGACAACACCACAGGGGGATGAAATCCAGATAGCCACCAGACATTACAATCCTGACAGGCCCTCTTGAATCACAACAACAAAAATAATGTCCTACCTGAAGACTTCGCAGCGCTGGAAGACTCTTGCTTTCCCGGAGCTCTTCCCTGAGGCTTAGAAGCAGCAGTGAGGCCCTCGGACCTTTGCCTTTTGCACCCAGATGAGAGCTGCTTTGTCCTGATAACAATTAACACACAGCCTCTTCAGGTGGGAACGGATCAGCTTCTCCCACAGGTTAACCCTCTCCCAGCTCCTGTCTGGGTGCTATGATGCAAAAGCGAGGGCGTGGATTTGCAAAATATCAGATATGTGCAGGATCGAGAGACGGAAAGAAAGAGGAAAATGAACAGGAGTAGTCTCCAAGGTGGAACCCAGTTCCTGTGGTAAATGCCTGGGGAGCACAAAAGACAAGGAGAAGCACGCTGTAAAAGAAGAGTGTAAGTAGCCCCAGAGCTCCAACTGCTCCTGGGCGTTTGGGGAACTTGGATTTAATAGGCATAATAAGATAACGTTCCCTGCTTCCAGTCACAGCCAAGAGCTTTCAGCACAGGCTTGGAATACCCACGTGCAACTCATATATTTACCTCCATCAGGCAGCATCTGCTCCTCACCACCTCCCCGGTGGATTCTCCACGAGAGTCATGGCCCCTGGAGTGAGACACAAGGATCCCAAATGGCCTGCAGGCAGATTTCTGCCTGTGGGCATGATCAACATCTGGTGGTGGAACATAAGGGGCAAAACTATTCCAGAGATCTTGGGATCTCAGAGGTTCAAGACAATTTTGGTTTGGGTGGGAAACACCCAAGGCTGGTGTTGAGCACACATCAGAAATCATGAGAACCAGAGTGAAGCGCTGACTGCAGCTGTGGTGCTCAGTGTGCTGATTCTCTGATGAGGATCTGGGAGATGGTTTTCTTCTTAAACCGCCCACAGGAGGCTGAGCCTAAAGTCCTGAAACTTCGCTCTTCCTTTCCCAGTTTCCCTTTTACTTTTCTATGTGTTTCTACCATGATAATTAACTAGCAAGTCATTTCATCTATATACAAGCTTCTATTTCTCAGTTTTTTGTCCATCATTGTTCCTTCCTCTTTTTCACGGTTTTCTCTCCCTCTTGTTTGCTTTCTTCATGTGCAATTAGGAATCCAAGTTGTGCATCTGCTGTTTGAATAAAAGCAGAGAACAGTGTAGTTCATTTAGGGAAATGTTTAGATTAGAAATGGCTGAAATGTGGGGTGTCTATTTTTTTAAAGGTTCTATTTGGTAGTTGTTGAAGGCTCTAGAGCACAAGTCTTACGAGGAGCAGCTGAGGGCCCTGGAGAAAAGGCGGCTGAGGAGGGACCTTATAGCTCTCTACAACTCCCTGAAAGGAGGTTGCAGCCAGGTGGGGATTGGTCACTTCTCCCAAGTAACATGTGGCAAGACAAGAGGAAATGGCCTGAAGTTGCACCAGAGGAGGTTTAGATTGATTATTAGGAAAAAATTACTTCACTGAAGGGGTGGTCAGGCATTGGATCAGGCTTCCCAGGGAAGTGGTGAAGTCATCATCCCTGAAGGAAGTTAAAGGANGCCCCTCCCGGCCCGGCGGGAGCCGCCGGCGCCCCCTGCCGGCCGTGCCCGGAACTGCCCCGAGGGGGACGCGCCCGCGGCCGGGAGAGGCCGGCGGGGCTCTGGGGCTCTCTGGGGTCGCTGCCAGAGGTGTTGTTGTTTGCTTGCCTTGTTGTACACACTGGTAAAGAACTGGTTATTCCTATTTCTCATATCTTTGCCTGAAAGCCCCTTAATTTCGAAGTTATCATAACTTGGAGGGAAGCGGGTCATATTCTCCATTCCAAAGGAGGTTCCCACCTTCCTTGGCTGACACCTGTCCTTCAAACCAAGACACACTGACCACAGAACTGACCAAAACTTCCACTGAAACTGATGTAAGGAGGACATGAAGAAGAGCAAGTGGCAACCACTTGGTAACAAAACACCAAACCAATGAAGAGCAAGGAGGCCCCAGACCCCAGTAACGCTGTTGGTCTGGACTGTCGCACGAGGGATGGGGAGTTTAGGTCATAAGGGTATAATTGTCCAGCAGTTTCTTTGTCTGGGGTCCCTCTTTTGAGGCACCAAGCTCAAGATACCAAATACCATAATTGATTTCTTGCAATAAACCTATCTAATGGAAATGAGAGCCCAGTGCCAAAAGCTTCTGTAACACTAGGATTTCTTACTTTGGATGAAATATTTTGTCTTTCTTATCTAATAAACACATTTTTTGTCTTTTGTTTTCCTGTTTTGCTCAAGTTTGTTACTTCTTACGGTTTTTCTTTTCTCTTCTATGGTCTTTTTCTCTTGTCATGGTCTCAGCCCCCTACCTGTGCTTGTCCTGTCAGTTCTCCACTACTATTCCTGGTAGTGCCCAGCACTGATGTGCTCAGGCCATTTCTGTGCTCTAGGGAGGTTTCATGAGAAATGTCTGCAGAGGCTATTCAGCCAGTGGTAAGAAAAAAATCATCTACTTCACAATGTATAAGAAACCTATATAAGAAAACACATCTAAGGACGTGTTTCTGTCCCAAAAGAAATAGAACTAAAGACAGACAAAACTGTTTTTCATGAGATGTATGGGATTGTGAAACAAATGCTGCTAGAAGGAAAACTTCTGTGCACTTTTTCCCCATTCTCCACAGGTTGATATCAGCATCACAACAGGTAAGGTAAGGGAATAGAACTGTCAGCCCCCTTGCTCTGCTCCCCTCCACCTTGGAGTAAAAAATGTTCATATGAGAATCAGACTACTCTTTCAGCATCAGTGGGAGTCACTGTCCCCTTGGAACACCTCTAAAAACGGCATTCTCCCTTGAGCTTTCTGCTGAGTGAAGTGAACACTGACCCACTGTGGTTTGTTTTTTCTTGCAGGAATGAAACTGTTTTACACCAGTTCTGTTGCCCAGCAGCTGATGCAGAGCAGAAGCCTTCATCTCCAGACTCCTCACCAAGGTGGGAAATTGTTGCCAGCAAGACCTTTATGATCTTCCTGCCCAAGACAAAACTCACATAGCAATATGCCAGTCCTCTTCCATCCTCCCCTACATGCCATGTTCCCATGTTCTCAGCATTGCTGTCCCTCGCTTTTCCCTCCCAGAGTTTGCTGTTTGTACTGTTGTGTGATTGCCTGCAACACCCCCCGACCTCCACTCACACACACACAAAATGTTTTTCCAGCCTCTCTTCAAACATCTATTTCCATCAACCCACATTCATGCTCGTACCTCTTCTTACTGTATGTGACACTGACATGCACATGCTTCACTCTTCTCCCTCAAATCATTTCTCTCATGCTGTGAGGTTCCTGGACACACACACTATAACCTTTCAAGTACAGCAAAAGTCACCCAGCAAACCCAGGGCTCTGTCTCACACCCTGAGATGGGGCGGGGGGAGCATTTTTACTTGTGTCAGGTGGTCTGAGCCTGCCAGCAAAGAGCAGCTGTAGGCAGGCACTATTAACTATCACCAGTTTGTATCCAGTGCAGCCAGGAGTGGGGACACCAGCAGTTCTCAGCTCTTCGACATCAGTGAAAGATGTCAGTGCCAGGACCAAGGGGTCCAAGGAGCTTCAGAGGTACTCGAAATGCACATACTGCATTTAGCTTCCACGCCTGGCCTTGGCCCTCTGTTCTTGCCCTCTCCTTCTCCTCTCGCTACTTCCCACTCCTACATCCTACAGACCTATTCTGTTTCTCCAGGCCTCACCACTCTTCTGACAATAGCAAAGAGATTTCTCTTAAAAGATTTCTCTCATCACACTGCTAGACTTACATCTGACCTTTGGCACCTGTGTAAGAAGCCTGAGTTACTAGCAGGGCTCTGAACAGAACTGGGAGGCTGAATTGCAGTAGTGAGGCTGCTGCATTTTTAAAATGATATTTCTCTTGTTCTCCTCACTGGAGAAGACTCGGGTTTCTGATTTCCTTCCAAGAAAAAGTTTGAATGCTGGACAACTGTGAAGAGAACAGGGGTGGGTGGGTGTGTATGCTCAAAAGTAGGGTTTGGCCACACTTGGAGACAGGGTAAAGAAGCAGGACCCCTCCTGCCCATCTGTGTATGAAGATGGAAGGGTTAACCCCCACGATCAGTCTGTGCTGAGGGCTTTCAAGCAGTGGTAAAGTTTGGATGACAGCCCTGTCATGGCAGATGGGGAGATGCTGGCAAGGAAAAGGAGACAACAGAGGAGGAGACCACAGAGATTTATGTGGTAGGGAAAGCCACCCCTCCCTTACATTTCTGGAGTGAGAGAATTTTGTTTAATGCTCTAGTTTGTCTAGCAAAAAGGCTCAGTTTTTCCATAGTGTTCTATCTTCATACCCTCATCCTTGACCCTGTCCCATTCTTGTCCCGACCTCCATCTTCCGATCAGTTCCCGTAGTTTCTAGAATGTTCTTGTTCTACAAGGCTGTCAGTCCTACAGTCTTAAGCTCTAGGATCATTTTTGTCATGTTCTTTGTCAGGCCTTCCTTTTGTCCTGGTGACTCCCAAAGGTCCTGCCTGTCCCTTGTGCCTGAGCTTGCCTGCCCTCCTTCTGCTGGGGTTTGACAGGTAAACAGAAAAAGAAGTGATCATGTGTTTCAGTAACTTAAAAACTTTGGCAAGTTGCATCGAAGATGAGTCTGAGCCAGGAAATCCTGAAATGGGGATGAATGACTGTGATCCCTGTAGCATCTGGGCTTCTTGTACTGATCTTTGCCTGTCCATTTGATGCCTTTTGTAGCTTGTCCCACACTGCAGGCCTCATGCATTCTTTACTTTTTTCCCCAGACTTCCTCATGTTCTTGCCATTTCTAATGCCTCCAGACCCCAACAGCAGTCCTGAATCTGTCTGTGTGTGACACAATATTCTATGCAGAGAAAAAGATGGTTGAAGCCACTGTGGCTATTAGAAGGTGAGAATAGGTACAGAGAGTTATTAAACTCACCAGCTGGCTTTATGCTGGCCATAAAACATCTCCTAGTCTCTGCCAGGTCCTAGAGACATGGGCTTCCTTCATGTTCGAAGTTACATAGACAATGCAGTGAGGAAGGCAAAAGAATGACGGAGAGGGAAAAACACAGAGTCAGCACGGAGCTGACATCCATATGGTGTTCTGGAATGGCTCAGCAGGCTTCTGGGAGAAGCTCATCAGATCATTTACAGAGTCTGTCACCCTGCTCAAATCGTGAACAGGTTCCCAGTTGAACCAAAGCAGAACAAAAGTCAATCAAGACTGAAATACATGGGTCAGACAGCCTGAATAGGCAATCAGTTCCTAGGTGAGCCAAGCATATCCCTAAAAAAGCTCATCAGGGCTCCTGGTGGGAGAGCCTGGTACGCGGGGGCTCCCAGTGCGGCTCTTCTGAGTCCCGCCGGATGGACAGGCAGTCACAAATGGTGCTGTTGTGAATTCTGATAAACCAGCTTGGGTTTATTCTCTCTTTTCCCCTTCCTGATGGTTTCCCTAAATGAGATAAATCCTGTCAGAACTGATGCCACTAATAACCATCAGCCATCTAGTTTTAATTAGAATTTGCTTCATTAATGCCCCAACTCGTCTCTGCACAGCAGATTAAATAATGTACTTGCAGCTCATTTACACAAACCCCCAAACTGCGAGGCTGAGCTGCAATCCTTTAATTAAACAGCCCGGCTGATCCCTACCGCTGCCTCGGCTCATCAGTCTAAGCCGATTAAAGAGAATAGGGACTAATAAAGAGCATAAACAGGGAAGTGACTCTCAGCTCTTCGAGGGACTTGGAAACTCCAGTGGAGATCAGCTGCTTTCTCCTCCTCTAGCCGAACCGTATCTCAGCCCACATCCCTTCTGTTTGGGACCTGCAAGAATGGTTCTGTTTTCAGTGGGAACCCAGCCTCATCTTGTGGGACAGGAATCCTTTGGGAGACTGAGGAAACACACAGTAGAGAAGGGGAAGACAAAGAAGGACATCAAAACACTGATGTGAGTGGCTGCCTGACTGCAGGAGAGACCAGCAGCAGCAGCCGTACAGCTCGAGAGAGGGGCAGGAAGAGAAGCAAATGCAGGGAATCAGTAGAAGGTTAACTGCTAGGAACCATCTGGGACAGAAGTTTGTCTCTGCTTGTGGTTTGTGATGGTCATTGTTGTTCTTGTGTGGTCTTCCCTAACATTTCTCTGCAATATTTCTGTCTCTTTTTTTGCTACCAGCTAAAAATGCCTTGGCTTCACATGGATGGGAATGATTAGGTACATGTCAGTGTCTAACCACTCAACAGACGCCATCTCAATCAGGCAGTTGGGATTATTCCCACTCATCTTGTTTTGCTTTGCTTCACTGACTGCCACAAGCAGAGCTGGCCCCCTTGTCTCCTCCAGCATGTGAATTCCTTGCGGGGAAGTTGCAGCTCCATGAGTTTAGCAATGCAAATTTCCCACCTGGCTGTTTAGCTGGGTTGCACCAGCAATTAGCAAAACTGGTGCTGTAGGCCATGAATATTAAGAGACAGATTTGAACCCAGTATCTGCCAAAAAGCTCAGAGCCAAAGTACAGGATGAGGTGATGGCAGCAGCAGGCAGATTTCTGTTCCTGAACTCTGAGGTCTTTCCCAGATCAAAGGACAGTATAAATCCTTCATCATTGTCTCTGCTGGACTGGTACACCCCTGGCTTCATGACCATCAGCCATCTTGCAGGTTGGGTTTCCACTGGGGATGCCAAATGTCAGGTTGAGTGACATGAAGAAACTCCAGGGATGGCAGTAGGACCTAACCCTGCTCCTTTACTGAGGTGCTGATTAGACTCTAATTTAGCCAAACCCTGTAATTTCATAAAGCAACAGCTCTTTTTCTCGCTGGCTTTTGCCTATTAATGGCAGGGTTTCATTCTAGGGATTTGAATAGCCTGGTAATTGCATTTCCCACTTCTCCCAGTCACATACAGTGGAGACTGGCATCCCAGAACAATGACCTTAAAATGTGTCCAGCAGCAGCCCAGTTCTAACAGCATTACATACCATTTTCCTTTGTGTGAGGTAATAGGGCTGAGATGAGAAAGATTTGTTTCTATTAGAGTAATGAGAGGAAATGATGGAGTCACAATTGGAGGGAACAGTATATTCATTCAGTTGCCTTTCATAGGCTTTTCGGAGTCTGCCTCTGTGGTGCTGAATAGGAAATCAGCAGAAAATCACCTCTCCTCCTGTGATGGGAAAAGTTCTACAGAAAACTTTAAGCATCAGGGACAGGTCTGCTTTGGCAATGGACTTGGGAATAGCACTGGAGTGCTGAAGCATTGTGGAAGATGTGCAGATGAGACCTGACCTGCTTTTAAGGCAAAGGAGATAGAGTTCTGTCAGGAAGAGGGAGCAGTCTTCTGGAAGGGCTTGGATGTGTACTGAGAAGAAGGGCTAGGATCTGAAACATCTTTTGAAAAGTTGGGCAAGCTCTGTTCATATTTTCCACACTTTCCAGTAGGGAGACTGCTGCTTAGATCAGGGTAACAACATGATTAGTGCCACTGGCA
This sequence comes from Mystacornis crossleyi, assembly GCA_013400655.1. NCBI lineage: Eukaryota > Metazoa > Chordata > Aves > Passeriformes > Timaliidae > Mystacornis > Mystacornis crossleyi. The sequence continues at coordinate 4,785 of VYZQ01041167.1, read as the reverse complement.
AAGTCTTTACTTCATGAATGTGGACCAGTGAAATTATAACTCAATATAGTTTATAGTTTGAACAGCTGTGGACTCATTTCTAAAGTGCCTGCTAGATTAGTCACGATAACAGACTGGATGCTTCCTGCCACCAGTTAGTGGTAAGGAGACATGTGAACCATTGGCTACTTCTCCAAGCCAGCCTTCCTTGCATTTCTGGAGAAATTCCTTCTTGCCCAACTTGTGACTTACCAAAGTACTGAAATGGAAATGTGTGTTCTTGCTGGAAGAAGTCCTTGGTGCTCGTTGCTCCATTTTCATATGTGGGAGGCTGATAAGTGGATGGACAGATTTGGACAGTTTGTTCAAACCAAACCTTCAAACATCTTTCTTCCCAGCTCTCTGAGCTGCATAAGTATGCCGCACCCTCAGCAGCACATGCTTAAAGCCCAAAATCTGATTTCATTTACTTCTGGAGATCTCTGTCTCTTTGTGTCTCTTTACCTGAACTCTCTGTTTCCATTGTACATGCATTTGTTCTTTGCCCTGGGAAGTCTTGTTGGAGGATGTTGACACAAAGGAGCCATGGCTGTTACCCACTGCACAGTCACAGAGTCACGTCCCTCTTTGACTCCCCACTGCTGTAGCCTAGGAGCATCTCTCCTCCCACTACAGCTCTCTCTCTGCCCCTGCATCGCTCTAGGCCCTCTAAAAGTTAGATCCTCCTGCGAAATTCCCAAGGCCTTGTTTGGGTTGTGATTGCAATGTTCCTTAAGGCTGAGGCCCATGAAGTTGCCAAGAACTGAACCACTCACCAAGTGGATGCTGCCTCTGGACATTACTGAAGTACCTTGATAAACAGGTGGCCAGTGATGGTTTTCCACCAGTATCCATCACTCTTTAAGCATTGCAGTTAAACAACTGAGCTACCCAACATTTTCTCCGAACTTGTGAAAGACTGACCTTGCCTGACAGGACAAATGCAAATACAGTTCATGGAATGGGAAATTATAATTTCTGATTTAGGATTGCTGTCAGGATATTGCATATAGAATCTGGAGGTCAGTGCTTTGTCTCAGCTCAGAGCTGCTCCGTGGCTTTGGCTCAGGTGTGAAACACGGTGATGATGATTCTAGTCTGTATCAAATCAGATCTATAACCTTCCACTTAAACGAGCCTAACAACTCTGCCTGATTGGCCCCCAGCTGGCAGTGTCAAGCGCATGTTCCTACAATTAACGGACCATGGAGGCTAAATTCTTCTCTGGTTCTTAATGAAGAAGACTCCAGGTCAATCTTAGCAGGATGTGGACATGCCAGTGCAAAGCAAGCCCCTACACCCATGGTCTTGTGTATTCCAGGGACAAATGACCATACACAGAGCTCATCAGTATGACTTCTTTCACTCACCCTGAAGTCCTCCACAGCACTGCTTTTGAAAACACACACAAGTTTGAGCAACATTTCTGCTTTGCTAGCACATCCTGTTTGTGCTTCTCATTTCTTTTCCTTATGGAGGTCACGGGCATGAAGAGAAGATTTTTTTTCTGCTTCTTAACAGCTCATCTACTTCTTATTCTTCCCTCCCCACAGACCTAACAATCCTGTTCCGGATAGTACCATTGGAAGTGTCGGGGGTGCTGCAAACAGGCAGAGATGGGTCAGCAAAGTTCACGTAAATATTCCCCCAGCTCACAGTTTTCAGAGTTTTGATTTCAGTCTGACACAAATACGTGGGACAAGAGTAGTGTCTAGACCCAGATTTGAACTCTTCCTAAGCTAGGGAGTGAGCAGATTCCTCACTTTTTATGGGTGTTTTGTACAGTGAGGACTATCAGCTTCAGTTGCTTTGCAGGAGCCTAAGTCCAGAATCACAGAGACGTTTAGTGAATGTAGATTTAGGGAAGATATGGAAACACTTAGAATTATAAGCAAAAAATATTTTAGAGCACATCCTTAACATCATAGTTACCAACAACCTTGGGAATCTCTTGCAGGGAGGTATAGCTGGCAAATCTTCTGGTACTATGACCTGGGAGGAATGGCTCTTTCTGGAAGCATCCAAAGAAACAGGAGGTCAGTTTCAGATGCAGCATCTCAGTCCTGTAGAGGAGCTCCACCAGGACATTTTGGCACTCTCTCCCACACAGGCATTTCCCTGCTCCTCTCCAACAGCTGGTGCAGCTACTTTCAGGCAAGTGTGGAGAACAAGAGGGTGGGGAAATAAAGTGAGGGCTAGATTGGCTCTTCAACAGGAAAAAAAAATATTTCTGGTGGAATCTGGAGTCTCCCTGTCCCACTGGTTGCTTTGCTTCCCTCAAACAACACCTTTCTTCAGGAAGGTGGAAGATGCTAGGAGAGAGAGGCCGAAGAAAACACGCTTGACGTATCCGATTTTGAAACTGCAGAGATGCCCATCAGACACATTTTCTGAGGGCCTGAAGCTGTATCCAGCCATTGCCTGGCCACACGTTCTTCCAGCTCTTTATTTTCTCTTGTTGCTTCTATCACTTATTCCTAGAGGAATTTAGACTTGGATTCAAGTGCTCTTCTCCCACATGTGCCAGTGCTTGCTATTTATTGGGCCATGGTAATATATGTGAAAGAGGATCAATCATAGCCAACTTTACAGCTATGGCAGCCACTTTCAACAGCTGTTGAGATCAGTTAGTGGCATTAACACCAGGCAATTCACTTTGGCTTCCAGATGATCCTCATGTTCTCTCCCCTATACTGCGAGGAATTCCTTGCCCATACCGTGACAACTTTTTAGTACCAGGGGAATGCAACATAAACACCTGCTCTATCCTGTGTTTCCTGTGTGATAATGCTACAGACATGCATGGGAAGAAACTATGCCAGCCTTGGAAACTGTCCTGTATCTAGCGCTCGGAAATGGGCGCAGACGGTTGGTGAAATGATAGCAGATGGACTGTGGTGCAGCTCACAGCACTCATCCTAATGCTCTGCTAATGTCACCCGACCTGATCTGCGTCAGTCAAGATGCACCCACCCCGAAGTGGAGCCGTTCCAGACCTTTTGTACACTGAGGTGTGCTCTGTTGAACTTGACAGGTGGTTTCTGTGGACCCTCTGTCCACATGCTGGTTAATGGCTTACAAGGCAGAGACAGATAGGGCAAAGAGATGGAAAAAAGAGTCAAGGAGAAAGAAAGGGAGGCAGACTCATCCCAACAAATGTAACAGTACTACTGTGAGAAAAATGGATGGCAAACACTATACAGAGAAGAATAACAGGAGAGAAGGAGCAGGAAAAGCAGGAAGATAAAAAATAGTGTAAATGAAAGAAGGAACTGCAGGCAACAAGAACATATGAGCAGGAGACAAATGAGCAGGTCCCTTGGCTGGAATAATCCTGTTCATGCCAGCATTCTTTGGCAGTGACACAATGAGACTGTGGCCTTTTATTACACATTTTTTTGTAGTGCGATGTCAATCCAAAGGCCTTTTGTCTTTTTGGTGCCCTGCAACACTAACTCACTCCTGTGAAGGTTCATCTTCTGGTCATCCCTAGGGGACAGGCTCTGTGCTCAGATACGCTAAGTTCTCCCTTTGGAAAAACATATCTGTGCCCTAGAATTCCTTCTCTTGCATGTGGTCCTGTCAGGTTTTCATATGCTTCAGGAAGAACCAAAGAGTCTGAAACGCTGAAGAGGAGTACACTGTACAGCTGCTCAAGCCACCCCGTCAGGGTTCTGCAAAGTAGATAGCTGAGGCAATACATGTAAAAAAGTTGGGAGGTATTTTGGACTGTCACCTCACCTGTTCAAAAACTCCAGAATAGCTGGAGACTACTCCATCTTCTGTGAGAAAACATCATCCTGAAGAAAAGTGTCATAAACAGGACCTGAGCTCAGTGAGATTTTTCTTATGAGGAACCTAAGCCTGGCCACGTCACTTGGAAGTGTGTTCCACTGACTTTTAACCATCTCTGCTTGGCACTTTGGTTCTTTCCACACACAGATTGTAGCATCCCCCCGCTGGAAACACTTGGCTTAGTGACTGGAGTTGTGTGTCACCGCTGTTGTGTCCCACACTGGTATGGTGCTGCTCTCCTGTGAGCGGGTTGTGATGCTGCTGTTGTTGCTTGGGTTGACTGCAGTCTCTCTCTTTCCCTCTTCTGCAGAAAGAGGGAAGATGGGGATAGGCTACCCTATGTATACGCTGCTAGTGCTTTTTCCCACATGCCTTTGGAGGTGACTGGCAAAATATACCCACTTCCTGTAGTTTCCCAGAATGCACTGATGTGAGAGTGGTAGGTCAAGATGCACAAACCTGGACGGTGCAGAATGGTGTTGTGAAAAGTATCTCTGTGCTGTTACAGCACAACTGGATCTGATAAGAATGTTACAGAATGTCCTAAAATATTGGGCTAGATCCTCCGCTGAGGAAGGTGCAATCCACAGGAATAAAGCCATTTATAACACCAGCCAGGATATTGCTCAACAACCCAGTAGGATTTGTCGAGTCTAGGAAAACTTCATGGTTTTTTAATGATTTTTCCCCAAAAGTTCCATGTCTGAGAAGAGAGATTATGGGCAGGAATAATTTCCATTCCTCATAGGTAAAAAAGTTGAGGTGCCCTAGGGAAACATGAGCTTGTGTGACCAAATGTGTAAGTTGCTAAGTCATCCTGTTTTCCAAATAGAAGTGAAAAAAGATAGAAAAAGAAATGGGGCCTCAGGGAAGAAATGTGACATGAAGTGGATCAGAGTGTAAGTGAAGCAGCAGAGACAAAATAGGTTAAAAACTGGAAAAGTAGAGCTTTGTGCCTACTGCACAAGGCTG
>VYZQ01041166.1:44984-55700 GCA_013400655.1 Mystacornis crossleyi | reverse complement strand
TTATGACAGTTTAACAGAACTGAGCTGTCTTGGTAGTGTGTTTTTGCTTTCTTTAAGATTGTAACCTTAGAGTCAATACAAGGTGGGTGTTCCTATCAGTATCTCCAAAAATGAGATTTTTTTTTTTTGTGCTATACACCAGTGGATTTAAAATAATGGCAAGATGATTATATAGCAATAAGAATTTAGTAGTTTCCTATATATTTCCACTTTAGTCTCTCGGATTTTTAACAGTGTAGGACATAATTTTGGATGCAAATTTGATGCTTTGAAGGATTTCCTCAATCAAAATGCTTCAAAGTACAAATTTTGTACGTCATTGTAGATGTACTTAGGAGAATTTAAATTCTGTTATTTACAGAAATGCTGGTGACATCAATCTGAGAATGTAGTTTAACTCTTTTCTGTACAGTTTAAGAAACAGGATACTGTTTCTTAATACAGCCTGGATATAGAGGCTGTGTTCTAAAATGTAAGTGCTGACAGTTTTAGCCTGTAAATGGCCTATAGAAAACAGCTTTTTTTAGGGATAGGTTATCATCTAAATGAGTACTGAAAAAGAAACCCAAGCTCACCCAGCTTTAAGTGACATGCAACCACAGTTTTAAAACTACGATGGCCTATGGGAAGAGGCAGTAACACATTTATGCTGGGACTGTGCCCACTGAAGCACTTGGTAAGTGCTTATATGCAGGTAAAAAATCTTACTGAGGATTCTTTGGCTTTGCCATGTTCATGTGGTTTACTCTTGCATTGTTAATATTAAAGACAGTTTAATAGATTTAAGAAAAATTCTCTGAACTGGACAATCAGTATCATTTGCTCGTTATTTGGGGCCCCCGAAGCACAAAATTCTTGTTTTTATTATTTTCCTCAGAAAACTTTATAAGAACAGAAAAATCAGTAAGCAAAGTTATAATTTTTTAATTTTGTATCTGCCTAATTTTCTTTTCAGTGTTCAAAACTGTAATAATTATGTAACATCCCTGCTTATATAATTCTTGGTAATAATTTTAGGGTTCTGAAATTCTTTAAATATCCCTTTATTGCATATTAAGAAGATAATTTGTTAGGAATGACAGATGCTGATTGTCTTAGTATTGCATTCGTAAAATGGTGTTTTGGGCTTGTTCACCTAGAGAAACTGGTATTGTAGGAGGTTTCATCCCTTCTTAGACATCAGTAAATTCACAAGAAAAGATTCATGAGACACTGGAAATGGAGATAGACTGAATCTACTTTTGAGCAGGAGTCTAGAAATAAAGATGTGGGATTTATATATGTTAGCATTCGGTATCTTTTTTTGTATGTGGTTGTCACTAATAGAATGATTTTAAATAAGAGGGCAGCCTCTTCCAACTGCCCTTTTATTAGACTGTAAAACCTCCTGAGAGTAGCTAAGTTGCAGCTCTCCCAAGAACATGACAAAGTCAAGGCCTTTAAAATGCTACAAGACTTAAGAAAAAGAATCTTTCGAAAGCTGCCTTAAGTGTGTCTAAATAGCTCCTTAATAAATATGGCAAACAGTTCTCTGGAAAATTAAATAGCCAAACTTTTTCAGAATGAAATAATAAATATGGTAAGGCAGTTAAGGAAGTTGTGTTAATCAGATTAAGTAGCTAACTATGTCTACCTCTGTAGTTTTGCGTGGAGTGAAGGTGCCACTTGCTTGGCAGTTACCTGATTTACCAGCAGGAGAGTTGTTCGGCTGCTGGCTGACCCCGGGGTCTCACAAGGGGCTGCAGCTGTTTTCTGTGTTAATCCTAAACCAGTGTGCTCAGACCGGGGTGGAAAGATACTTTACTCTTTCCAGTCAGCTGCTCCAAAGGCACCTGGAAGAAGAGATGGTTGAGTTGCTTTGGGCTCAGTTTGTCTGGACTCACGCAAAAAAGTCTTTTGATGCTGAAAAACTCTGTGAACAGATGTTCTTTTACAGTTCCAGCTGTGCTGCTGGAATAGACTGCTAGCCCAACCCTTGATCACTTCTCTTGACTACAAGTGGGAGCGTAACAAATTTCTAATATATTTCCAAGGACAACCAGAGTAACTAAAATATGCTGAGTCGTTTGGTCTTTGCTAACTTTAACTGCCTTGGGATGGGAGCTCTAACACGAGCAGCTGCAGCTGCTATGAGTAGCTGGCAAGCAACAACACAGCTGTACACAAAGTGCCTCCATCCACATCCTTGCTGTCTTTGCGGCTGCAATTAAAGATCTGACGATACGGCCTCGTCTGATTCCCAAGTAATGCCAGCTCAGCATCAGGTGGCCACTGCCCACATCTGCAGTCAGCACCAGCCTTGAAGACCTCATCAGAGCTGGTCTGCACTTGCTGCTTTTGCTGCACTGGTACAAGCTGAGCAAAAACAAGTGAGGGCTTGGGTCATCCTGGTGAGCTGAGGCTTGTGCTGCTCCTAACGAGACCATGCTGTCCAGCCAGATCGCTTTGTCCCCTCATCTGCTGCTGGCTGTGCTTAGAATTTGTGTTCATGATTTCTGTACAGCAGTTGCTGAACACAGACAAGACCTAGGGGAGGACCTTGTTTTTACCTGCTGAAACCCCTGAAGGTACGGTTATCCATGCATGGTTGTTTGTACTACAAGGTTAAGGGCAATACTAGTGGGTCTACAGGCAGCTCTAGGGTGATGTCAGTCTTAGATGATGTAACTGTCATTTTCACATATGTTAACAAGTAGAGATTAAACAGGCATAAAACCAAATTACCTGTTAAACACTGTGATCATACCATGGTTCACTGGACACAATTACACTGTTTGTACACTTAGGGATTACCTGAATTCCAGACTCTTACACTGTAATTGTTTTATGAATTGGGTTTGATTTACAGTAACCCAGTAAGTGAGAATTAAATTAAAAAGTTTTCAATGTAATTTGTTCTGACCTTGGATTTTGTGATATTTGAATTATGTAAGCAGTGGATTAGGTTTGTTTAGAAATCTGAATCCCTTTGCGTTTGAGAAATGGTGTGCAGTCTGTAATCCCTTCAGCAGAATTCAACAGAGGGACATAATTTCATCCATACCTGTGATGTAATGACAGTATGAACAATTTTAGCATAGTTTGATGGTCAATAATAGACTGTTACTAAGATTATCATGGCAAAAAGCATAATATTGAACTCTATTGCAGTTACTTTGTGTGTCTATGTCTCTATGTTAATGTCCAGGGAGTTTGTATTTATGTTTGGATGTCTTTCCTTCAGCTGAACTCCACTAGTTCTGCTTCAATCCAGCCTTTAAAAAAATAAAATTCTGTCTTTCACACAAAAAACTAATGTAATGATGTAGTTGAATACTTGTTACTTGTCATCACTATTTAGGAAGTAAATTAGTGCTCATTTAACTTGCGTAAGATAGCAGCTTTACTGAGGGAAGAGTGTCATTGTCATATCTGTGGGCAATTAGAAGGTGCTTCTCTGGATTTCTTAGATGGAATCTTGCTTTGGTATCTGTTAAATCACAGGTTAGAGTACGAACATCAATGTGAAGGTGATGGTATTAGCTGTGGTCGACACAGCATTTTTTCATACTTCTGTAATGTGATCTTAGCGTATATAATGTAAATAAGATCATCTTAAAATTTTTTTTTGCATTTCCAAATGATAAAAGCACTGTGTGTCAATGTGCCTGTGGCAGTGAAGGAGTCATCTTCTTGGCCTGATGCTCATATTTGGTTTGCAGTCCCTGTCGTGGTAGCACTGGGTGATTGGTCGGGCTGGAGTTTGCTGCTGGTGTTGCTGCAGTGCAGCCCTGCTGTTGTCCACTGACTCTGACGGACTTTCACTGGATCCAGCAGCATCTCGTGTGAGGTGGAGAACAGTCATCGGGTTCTGCACCTAGTTGTGGTGGAATAGGGAGCTGTGGCACTTGGTTTTGTTAATCAGGGGGCATTTTTAATCATTCTCCTGAAAGATTCATCCAGTACTACTTTTATAGCCAGGACCTAAATATATTATGCTATGGGAAAAAATAGGTTTGTTTAGAAATCTGATCACCATCAATTTAATTCTAATAACCTGTTGAAGTACTTGTGCTGTAAACACCACAGCAGATGGCATGCTCAGTGCTTTGGAGACGTGTTTTAAGTACTTTTCAGGAAGATGGCTTTATTCCATTTCTCTGACCAAGATGTCCTTGAAAAGGTGGTTTAGATAGTTTGTCTAACTATTTGTGTTACTCCTGTCTCATAGGAGAATATTCAGATAGACAGTCAAGGAGAGTGAGGTCTCATGGTAATCTGGCAGTAGTGCTGGTAGGAATTAGAGGACATTGCCCAACTGAATATTTCCTAAGGAGTATACAAACATAATACAGAAGTTTCTGAGATGGAGATTTGAATGACTCAGCAGTGACCTGCATCCTCCAGGCTAGCCAAGGAGGTTGGAGGTAGAACTCATGCTGCTGCTGCTGCGAGAGTCCCTTGTCTTAGGAGGCAGGTGGGGCTGCAGTTGGAGGGCAGAGCTCCTTCTGCTGGCAGATCCCTTGACCGGCTCTAGGAGTGTTGCTGTTTACCTGCAGGTCAATCTTCTCGCATTTGCTTAGATAGCTGCCAGTTAAATTATTTTGTGGCCTTGTAGATTTACTGAAAACAGAAAGGCTTGTAGCAGTTTTGGTGCAGGATACATCAGCTACTGCCACTGTAATAAATGTAGAGCTATAGCAAAGCAATATTTGTTTGGCCTCTGTCTTACAGGTGGTACCAAGATACACGTGCTTAATTGCATGGTTACAGATAAAGGCATTCGATGACTCAATTTTTTGCTGTTATTGTAGCTTAAAGACTTTTTTGAATAACTTTCAACACAGTTTTGAATTAAGACCATTATCTTTAGCTAATGCACAGACATTTACACATATTCAATTAAATCTTAACTACCACTTTGAACTTAACTTGGGTTACCCTAACTCTTCATGCTGCTTAGCCTGCTCAGCAAGAAAAACACTTTTACCGTCAAGTGAGTAATCTTTTTTCGCAATACCAGGAAATTAACTTTTAAAATGTTTGCTGTTTTCAGCAAATCATGCTGCAGATTGACTCACCTGTAAGTCCACAAAATAATTTAATTGGCAGTTATCAAAGAATCTGTGTGAAAACTCACCTATGGGTAAACAGCAGCACTCCCACTGCCAGTCAAGGGTCTGTGAAGGGATCTGTCAAATACTTTTGATAAGTTCTGAGGAGTTAATTGTGATCTTGTTCTTGTTAGATGCTCTTGCCTGGTATAGAGTTAACATGATCTTGAAGTCTTAAAGCATTACAGTGGAGAAAAATATAAAATAGTACATAACTGTAATTGCATAATACGTATATTTGTACAAAAACGTGTCTGAAATCTGTTGAGTATTTGTTTTAATACACTACAGAGGTGAAACTGTTGAGACACCTTCCAGGAGATACCTGACCTTTTTTCTCAAAAACTACAGGGCATATATGTCTTAATTTCTGTGGTACAGTCTCGTTGTCTTGCAGTCTCTTGCTCAAACCGAGCAGTATTGTTCAAGTGGAATTTGAAGGTTTTGTATGTTTATCCAGAATTGCCAAACATCTGTAGTCTACTCTGAGGAGCAGTTTCAACTGCACTGCTGGCTATTTGGCAATCTCAAGGATGCTTGCTGTGTGTATTTAATCAGACTCCACAGCGCATGCCTGGAAATTCCACATTTCCAGTAAACATTGGATGGAGCTGTGTGTGCATGATATGCTGTGACAGCCTGGAGCGCTGGACTTGCTGAACCCATGGTACTTTGTGCATAAACACAAATTCTGGATAGGACTGCTGCAGCTCTGCCAAAAATCCCAGATCTTTCTTGGAATAAAGTTTTCCAAGATCTTCAGTTTTTCCAAAGGCTTAACTTGCTGCATCAGTGCCTTGGCCATGAAAGAATAGTCTGAAATTTATTTTTCCCACCCCCCAAACATACAAAACATTCATCTGCCAAACTCTCTCACTAGGTTTTCAAATGCCAAGTATTTGTTAACAGTCTTTTCTAGCTATGTGTGTGCTTTTATATATATATATAAAGTGTTGTATATGTGTGTATACCCCGCATAAAATAAGCTATCATAGTAAATGACCCATTCCTAATTGTTTAACTTATTTGTTTGTTTTCAACAGGCAGAAATACTCAGTGTGCTCAGTCACAAAAACATCATTCAGTTCTATGGAGCTGTCATTGAACCTCCAAATTACGGCATAGTCACAGGTAAGGATTTTTTTCTGACCTTTTTCTTGATTCTGTAAAACTCCAGTGTTAAAAGGTTATCTCCAGTGTTACCCAATTACAATGTTTTGCTAATTGTTCTGGTCTTCTTTAAGTGTTAAGAGTGCATGGCACCACCTGCCTCAATGCAAGTGGGAGTGCTGGAGGTGGGAACCAGGCTGGGAGCACAGCTGGAGGCAGCATGGAGGCAGATGGGGCCTAGGGTGTTCTTAGTGCACAAATGCAGGACTCCTTTAAACAGTAGCTTTCACTGTGTTCTCTCACCCTGTTTGGAGAATTGCTTTTCCACTTTAATTGGCATGTCACAAAAGTAGAGGTTTGCACGATACGAAGTTCTGGCTGGTTCTGTGAAGAGGGTAGGCTGGGTGCTTACTCAGAGCAAAGCTGCCCCATAAGTTCTGCTCGCATTGAAAATAGGAGAATTTGCATTGTGAGGTTCACAATGGGAAGAGCTTGAAATACAGTCAAGAGTTTATAAGACATTGGAAGACAACTCCCTTTATTCATTGGAAACTAGGTTTCGTTCATTTTGACATTCCTAGAATTATGCAGAAGTTGTTGTTTGTGGTATTGGGGTTTTTTGTTGGTGGGTTTTTTTTCTATCACCACTTCAAGCTTCCTGCCCTTATCTTGGGAGATGGTCCAGATACAGTTTTCTCCCTTTCCTGTGTGGGACAAACTACATAAGATAGGAGTAGAAAGTAAATCCAAAGCAAAGAAATTTCCCATCTGCTGAAACAGATGTTTGGAGAAATAAAATGCATGAAAGCATGGATTAGGAGGCATGTTTTGGAATGTCTGTAACCTTTCAAAGTTCAATGTGAAGGGCAGTCTTCTGTGTGTGGCACAGTCTAATACCAATTTGAGTCACTGCCAGTCAGGTTTTTATTGGTTCTTAGATGGTGGTCAGAACTTGTGAAAATTCAGTTATTTCCACCTGCCTCTTAGACTTGTGGTTATCACAGCAGATGGCAGTGTAATCTGGTGGGAGCACATTTGAAGTGCAGCCCTTCTCAGGGCATGGGGAGCTTTGCTTACTACAGGAGAACCAGCGTACTGGAGGTCATGGTGTGGCAGTCCACATTCCAGAGGTGCATGGAGTGACCACAGTCTTCACCACTCAGAAATGCACTGATGATAGCATATGGACAGGAACTTGAATTCCTTCTGGAAGCAATAAAATTAATAGAGAGCTAGTAAATCAAGTAATGTAATTTTACTAGCCTTTTTAATATAAGTGTAAACCTGCAAGCCAAGTAGCAAAGGCGAGGTGTAGTCAGTGACCTGGGGTGATGTCTGGATCAGAAGTCCTCAGCTTGATCTCACAAAAGGTCAGTGTTTGAAGGACATATGACCTGCTTACCAGTCACAGGACAGACAGCAACTAGAGTAATTCACTGTGCTCTTGAGAATGAGGACTCTTTAACTACCTGTGAGAAAGAGACTATGGTGTGTAGTTCAACAGCTTTGTTCCACAGGGACCTCTGATCAGACCTGGCTAAAGAAGAAAGAGGTTTGGGGATTTTTTAGGAGACTGGAGTCCTCTGGGTTGGAAGGCAAGCAAGGCTCCATTTCCCCACACCATTTTCAAATGAGAGAATGGCTACTGATATAAGAACTGGTAATTACGCTTGAAATGTCTTTTAGAGGGATTTTCACTTTGTGATCTTCTGGATGGCCTTCAGTGTTGCAGTCTTGACCCTGCGTTTAGTCAGAGATTCATTTCTTGGGAGAGAAAACCCCAAACAAGAAGAAATCTCAAGAAACTAATGTTTCTTCAGAGTGATGGAGATGAGAGCATGGAGCCAAGTATTGGCATCTACTGAGCATTAGCTGCATGTAATGTCTTACGTGGGATTGTTAAAGAGTTTTCTGAGAAGGGCTACAGCTGCAGTTAAAAAAATGTTTTCCTGCTGGGATGCATGTCAGTGTTCCAGGTCATCCTGCTGCTCAGTGAGCTGCTGACATGGATCACATCATTCTAGATGTCGCTGGCCATCTCTGTCAGCAGCAGTCCCAATGTGTAGCTTTCAGATAGGGCTTTTGGCTGCAGCTGCCTCATCCCACAAGGTTCTCAGAGCTTGTGCCCCCATCGCACAGAACCATGTGTATCCCACAGCCCATTACACGGTGGGTCCAGTAAGGCAATCAGAGCTTTTCTTTCCAAAGCAAATATTTCTTCTCCATTATTGACAAAACATTGTCCTTGCAATACGATTTCCAAATCCACAAGCTCCTAGTAAATAACCTGTGGCACAATAAGCATATAGAAGCAATAATAACAGTGGGGCTTTGTTGATGGAAGCTTACTTGCCTCTGTTTACACAGAAAGGCAAGGGGCTGGAGGAGCCAAGTTGTCCCTGACCCTGGTGGATCAAATTATGCATTGTAAAGGCATGCAAAGCACGCAGCCAACCTATTCCTGAAGAATCCATTTATAAGACAGATGATGACATCATGGGTAAAAAAAGCTTCTGTTTTAATTGTGGAAATGTGCAGGTCAGCAACTTACTCCTCTCTCGGTGACATCAGAAGCTACACGTCTGTCCTTTCAGTGAGAAGTTGTGTAGCAGTGATCCAAAGCTAATTTGCCACTTGAGTGTTTACTTTCAAGGGACTTGCTCTTTTCTCCCTCTTCCATTTAGCACTGGGGTCTTCCCATCTGGCCTGCCGTGTTCTAGGCTGCAGATTCAGTTTGGTCTCAGCTTCCTTCCCCATGCAGTGATCTCCCAGTGTTTTTGATTTCCTTGGTGAGGAACAATGGAAATTTTTGTATGCATTTAACCTACCATGTATCAGTCGTTGATTAATATTATTATTAACAAAATTCAGGTACCACTGGTGTAGTCTTAATGGCAGTGATTTTGTGGCTGCTTTGAAATGATACGAAGATTCTGAGTCTTCTAAGTAGGTTCTAAATTCTGCCTGGGGAGCACACTGAATAGCCTTGGGAGAGAGGGACAAAAGGCTTAAGTTGCTCCTTGTATCCCCCTAGTCTTTGTGCTACTTGGGCTGCACTGGGTGGCATGTGTCTGCCCTGTCATTGCAAACAGATGAAAGAAAATGTATCATCTGCTTCATCTTATGAACCTCCTGTTGTGTTTTTGGTGAAACATCAATGAATTCTAAATAAGCATAAAACTTACTTAATAAATACTTAGCCGAAGAGCTACAGCCTTTAAACTACTGTACATGACCTGCAGCACAAGGAAATCTGTCCTGCTTATCTCAGGTTAGACTTGTAGTTTCATCCTTCCATTTTTCCGTGAACAGATGATTTGATCTGCTGTTCTGTTTCTCCTTGGGGAAATAGGAAACTTTCTACTTGTAAACCCTTTCTTTGTAACAGAACATTATATATTTAGTATGTGGCTTTACTTAAAAAAAAAAAGATTAAAAATTATGTTTTGTTATGGGGCATCATTTATACACAGTACTGCTTACCAGTGGGGAGTATCCTCTGATTTTGGAAACAGTAAGATGGATTTGATACCACCAAACTCATCTGTTAACTGCTCTGATCAGGAGTGGCAAATTCACTGTTCAAAAAAGTAAGAATTTTAGGTTAAATGGAAGTGGTACTGTAGAGATTTGAGTTGTCTCCAGTTTCACACCTAAATGTGTGTGGGTGTAACTAGCTTGTTATTCCTGTTTTAAGCCCCACAACTGATAGTCAGACTGGATTCCATCTGCCACACTTCCAAACACCAGTGGACCCCAAAAACCCTTGTTTGTACCCACAGTATCCTGCTGTGGGATTCTGTAGGTACAGTTATGGGAAATTAAGAAAAAACATCTGCTTGTCCTGAATGAGGAGCATCCAGAACCTTTTACTCTGGAATTTGAACTGCTTTGCCTGATGTTTCTTGATGCCAGACCTTTCTAACGCTTTTTCATTTTAGTGCCTGTTTTTCTATATGATTACACTTTTTTGTTTGTTTTTTCATTTTTTGTTAGTAGTAGATTATGTCTGTTGGGATAATCAGATAAACTCTCTTACTACATTGGTAATAACGTTAGGCTGTAGAACTCAAATTCTTTGTCATTAAGCCAGAGGCTGACTGCTTTCTGGAACTGGCAGAGCTTCTTTCAAGTTAGTTGCAATGTTTTAAAATGTCGTGTTTGTTGCTGTTTTTTAACAGAGTATGCTTCTGCTGGCTCACTGTTTGATTATATTAATAGTAACAAAAGCGAAGAGATGGATATGGATCATATCATGACCTGGGCCACTGACATAGCTAAAGGTAAGCAGGAAGAGCAGCGTGTACTACCCTACCCAGCCAGCAAATATACAGCTGGAGATGCTTTCCTTAAAAAGTCAGGAAAGCCTGCCTAGTCTTCCTTATTCAAATTGTAACAAAACCAACCAAATTCAAATTGTAACAAAACCAACCAATATAAATAAAAATGGAAAAACCCATTCACTGTTATTTTTAATATGTTCCTCATTTATTATGAATCCAAAATAATCTGG
>VYZQ01041166.1:0-39080 GCA_013400655.1 Mystacornis crossleyi | reverse complement strand
AGTTAAAGTCCTTTTAACAAAGAACAGAATCCTTTCAAATGTAAACTAGTAAGATGCTAGGAATAGATATTTCATTTGCAATATTTCTCATCTTCCCCATGGTTTTCTTTAATTTCCTTTCTTCTGTTTTTTTATCTGATGGTCTTTTCTTTCTACAAACCAATCTGTGATTTTAAATACTCTGCTTAAGCTGTGTGAGAGCTTTTTACCATGAAGTGTTGAAGTCTTTCTGCAGCCTCATGGGTCTGAGCTGCTTCTCAGCTGAAATGAANTGGATATTCCCCTATCCAAATGGCACTTTGAATCTTTGTTGGCTTTGCACTGGTGTGGGGATGGGATGGGGTAGGGCTGTTGTGGGTTTAATTTCTCCTTTGGGTTATTGTCACATAGTTGAGAGGATAGTAACTGAAATGCACAGCTGAGCTGACAGAAGTAAGTGTGTGAGCTTCTTCTGAAGACCACATATTTCTTATTCTCAGCTTCATGTATAGGGTGAACATACATACATTTATATCTCCTTTCCCTTCCTCTATATGCAAAGATGAGTCCAACATCTTCAGAGGCTGCAGCTTACAAACCACTACATTAAATGGCCTTGCATTGTTTTTCATCACTGTTTCTAGCTTGGCTGTTTTCTCTGTGAGCACCTGCCGTCCATCATC
The DNA here is from genome assembly GCA_013400655.1 of Mystacornis crossleyi. NCBI lineage: Eukaryota > Metazoa > Chordata > Aves > Passeriformes > Timaliidae > Mystacornis > Mystacornis crossleyi. The sequence continues at coordinate 38,418 of VYZQ01041166.1, read as the reverse complement.
ACAGAGCTGTGATGTGATTGGGAAAGCAGGTGATCCTCACCATCACAGGTGGGAGGGGAAGTGAACCGTGTCAGTCTCAATTAGATTATCCACCAGAAAGGAAGGGTAAATTGATTTCCATTTCAAGTGGGCTGGGAAGCCAGTTCTGAAAATGAACAAGAGTGTACCTCATCATAAAGGGGCTGGGTAAGTCAGGTTGAGGTCCTTTTCTGCTGCTGAATCACCCTGGGGAGAGGAAGAGGCAAATGAGAATGCAGAAGGTACCCATCTGCTGCTTTTTCAAAGACTGCTGATGCAATCATTCACCTTAGCTGATGATTCAGGATAGCAAGTCCATGAGAGGGGGTTGAAACTCCTGTAAAACTGAACACAGAGACATGTCACCATTGGAAGGAAAGGCTTTCTCTCTACAATTGTTCTGACTATGAAAATTGCATTGTTGCTGAAATACAAAGGTTTCCAGCATCCCCCTTTAGTGTCTTTTAGTTTAATTTATTAGTAAAATGAAGGCATTAAGAAAAATCCTTCATATTGTGTCAGTGTCATGGGTTGACATCCCTTCCTGCTCTTTAGGTTTTTCTTCCTTTTGGCTATTATTACTATTTTTCTCTTCAACTATGTGCAGTCTTGGAAGTGTTTATAGCTAGCACTGTTGGTGTAGGGAGGCGGTGATCTTTTTGGGCAGTGGAAATAAAGACTAGAGGTGTCATGGTAAAGGAATGCGGTGCAAAATGTTCTGCACAAGCATATGTGCATGAATGAAACAAGACAGCTCTTAAAATTTACAGTCTTCTGAAAGAAAGGTAGAACAGCAATAGTTTTCCAGCTCGAGGCTCTTGAAGATATTTAACATGTATTTCGTTATATTCTTTACTAGGAGGGTTATTTAGATACTGCTCTGTCTGATGTGCAAACTTGTGTTTTTCCACTGTGGTTTCATGGTACAGTCACACAGATGAGGTGGTTCTGCAAGGCTGCTCAACCTCATGTTTGATTTGGTCCAGGGACCTTTGTTTTAAACTGTTCTGTACACTGCTTTTTTGTCTGAAGTACATGGGACTGCTAAATTTTTTCCTTCTCTCACAATTAAATTTCCTTCTCTACCTGTAGAGATGTGATAATTTGAGTTACAATTGAGGTGCATTTTTTCCTTCTGAAAGGATTGAACTGAGGCTAACAGGATAATTGAATATGTCTGTGATGGATTTCCCCATATATTTCTTATTCTCAGAAAAATTGTTCTTATTTTTCCAAGATACCCTTACCTTTACTAATCAGTCTTCTGACTCCAGCAGAATTATTCAGATAGGTCTATTGTTAGAGTACCTGTTCACTTGATTAAAGGCCCAACTCTGCTTCAGTGCATTTTTTTTCTTGACCTCCCCGTCCCATATTGTTGCATTTGCTTTCTAATTATCTTCATAGCTGTCCACAATCCATTCAGAATGATGCAGCTGGAATAAACCTGGGCACTAACCCAAACACTGAGGATATAGAGACTTGCATAAGGATCTTAATGCATTTTGGCAAATCTTGCATTAAATATTTTTTGTTGTTGTTGTTATACTTGATATATGAGCAGAAGAAAAAGCTTGTAGATATTTGTAACAAGATGTGTATATGAAGGCTCTGCTTGAAAAAAAAAAAGGGGACATATACAAGTGGAGGTACAAAGTGCTTTTAATTTGGTTGAATTCCAATATGTTGTCCCAATGGCAGAAAAACAAGTTGGATTCATTGACTTGAAGCGTTTTTGATGATGCCAAACTCTTTTCTACAGAATAGCTTAGATTCTTGGGTACTGTGTTACCAAAATGCTAAAAGCTTGCAAAATTAGGAGATCTTTTATATCTAAGGACAGTACGTCTATAAAATCTGGAGGAGAACAGAGTAATTTTTTCTATGCTGTGTATTGCTTAGTTTAACATGATCACATACTTGGAGATAAACAATTACATTTTTGATTGCAAAATTACATTTTTATGGGCATATAATTTGGATCATATTCACTAGTTGCAATCGCATAGAAATATTTTTAAATGAAAAATTACTGCAAAGCAAAGATATGTCTAGTTGGAGCTGAGAAGGAGAGGAAGAGTTCGTTGTCTTCCCAAGTCCCAGTTGCCAAATGTGAACTTTATAGTGTACAAAGATAGTAAAAAAGCAACCAAGTTTTTCATCTTGGCTTTTCTGTAGAGGAAAAAGCAGAAACATTCAAATTAATTTTGTGAGAGGATCTTGCACACAAACACTGGTCCAAGTTCCTGCAAATGAAAACTGGTTGCCTGGTAATTGGATACAGAATAGTGCTGTATCAAGGTTTAATAATGTATTTAAAATACAAAGTACAGAAATAAAAATTCTTTTCTTTTTTTCTCTTCCAGGTTCTCTGGGAGATGCTAACAAGGGAGGTCCCCTTTAAAGGCTTGGAAGGATTACAAGTAGCTTGGCTTGTAGTGGAAAAAAACGAGGTAAGACTACGTTTCTACATTCAGGTACATAGATCAGAAAACAGTATTGGGGTTTTGCAAAAGACTTTTTCATCTTCTTCAAATTGAAAGTAAGTTCACGCGTATGGAAAGATTAGCAGTAGGAGCTAACACAAAGGGTCAAAGTGATGTTATTCCTCATGAATGGACCCTTTACATCTAATTGTTGCAGCTTCACGTCGTGATGCTGTAGATCAAAAATTGTACAAGTACTGTACTAGTTTCTCAGTCTCAATTGTAAAACCTAGGGGTTTGTTCTTAGTGATGAAAGAAGCCATTGCGTCCAAGGTAGGGGAACAGTTTAACTCCATCTCCTGCGTTTAGGACATCTTTTTACTGGCCGGGAGTTGATATATCTGTAAGAGACCTTCAGCTACTTCAACTTAACTCTCCCAGCAGGAGTCACTATAGTACAAGAAACTGCCGCTTAGATGAAAATTTCAAAAATAAAAGAAGAAAAAATAGTTTTAAAAAAAGAGAGAAATTACAGTTTTGCCACCTACGTTCAACACTACATTGAAGATGAGCTCCTCACTGGTATCGGCAAGGCTGTGGCATAGCTGCAAGCCTCCTCATGCAGAGTCTTTCCATTTCAAAAGCACTTCAGTGGTGTAAACACCGTTTGTACAGTGGCCCCAGCCTCGCTTTTCTTCTTCTCACAAATTGAGGCTTTCAGTTAGTTGGACATGTGAGCGTATATCTGAACACATAGTCCCTTGATATCAAAGACAGTAACTACATTTAAAAAACATTTAAAGTTGTGACTGTACCACACACAGACAAGCATGGAAATCCTCCACAAAGATGAAACCTCCTCTATCTAGACACAGCGGAAGCTTGGGAAACATTACAATGGCGAGGCAGTGGCTGTACAATACAGATTTCTATTATTCTACATAAACTGTTTCTCAAAATGCTTCACAGTTAAACAGAGGAGTTAGGTTTCCTCCTCTTAGTTTAATGTTTTTTGTTGGTGTTTTTTTCCCTCTCTCTTTTTTCTTCTTTTTGAGGACTGGATTAATTCCAGTGCGTGACACTGTGATATACCAATTAGTTGGAAATGGAACAATAACAGTGTGAAGATTGTGAATGTGGTCTTCTACGGCATTTATTAGAGCAGGGGGCACAAAGACACTCTTTCTCCTAGTTTAGGAAAAGCCTCATACATTATTTTGAAGGAGGAACTATAAAGCCTTCCATCAACAGTATTGTTTCTTGTGTCTTCCACGTGCAGTTTTACGTAAAGGGTGCAGAGTAGCACTGGGAATCTTTTAGAGATGTAGTCACATGCTAAAAGATGTCAGAGAGTACAACACATTTCTTTACAGTTTTCCACAGCAAGGGATTGTATAAAATATAATATCAACAAAATGTGGACGTGACTATTTTACTCACGGCTGAAGAAACCCAAGGGGTAGCATCCTCAGAGCCGGCTCTTGGCCTGTCAGGTACCACTAGCCTGTTGCTACCATCTTCCTTAGAGGGCTGTGAGGGAACTTAGAGGGCATTGTGTAGTTTTTATTTTTTTTTGGCCATGACTTGGGTAACATGTCCAGCATAGCCTTGTAAAAGTCAGCTTGTGCTGCTTTTCTTCTTAGTGTTCTGTGTCCCAGAACAAGTGTAAGGGTCAGGTTCTGCTCTCAGTTCGATCTGTTGTTATCAGTGGCATTGCATGGTTCCAGTCCACAACAGGATTGAATCACTGTTGAGCCAGTCCTCCATTTTTTTGGACTGCAAGTCTTTTAAAATCAGTATGGGATTGAAGCCAAAGCCTAATTGCGTAAGGTGAAAAATCCCCCTTGCAAAGCCCAAGGCCACCAAATGGAGTAGATTCTAATGTTTCTGTATGGATCTCCTTTGACGCTCTGCATAATTTCACAGTGTTATTTTTATTCTGGTAGAGATTTTTTTTTTAAGCCAGAAAAGCAGAGCATGAGAGTTCAGGTTATGCTAGACATGATCTCATAACAAATTGCCACTGAGAAATATATTCTTTATTATAATATGACATTAGGAACCTGCTACCTCTATATTACATATTATATAGGTGACATTCTGCACAAGTGAGACAAGTGGTGATTGCAGCTGGTTCTCCACCTCCTGGGACAGTGAGGGTTACAGACAATACTGTAGCAAGACTAGCCAGTCTATTTTTAGGCTAATGACTCAATTAGAGATCAAGCACCAGTACAACTTACTTATGCATTGTACAAATTTCTGTGTATTTCTTCCACAGAAACCCTTGCACATTAAGTTATGACATTAATAATCAGACTTTTCCAGTGCCCTGCCTCTGTATCTCATGTTTCCAGTTCTTACGGTGTTCAAATGCTTGTAGAGCAGAATTGTTTAACTCTTACTTTTGGCTTCTGTGTCTTGTCAGGCTTTGCAAGTCACGCTGCAGTAATGTAATGGTACAGGGTGACATAACTTGCTTTGCTTTGTTTCTGAAATGGCAATAATAGGGCAGATGAAAGGGTCTTCCTGGCAGGTTAGTCTGAACAGGACTGTAATACCTGGTTCTTGCTTCCCAGAGGACAGAAACCCTTTTTCCGGCTTGATCTCTCTTACATTTGGACTCATTTTCACTGAGAAACTGGTTTTTTAATCTAACTTTAAAAAAATCTATCTATATAATCTGAACCATCTGAAGTCAGTTAACTGCATTAGGGACAGCAGAGGGATCTCCTTCAGTGTGTAACGTTGGAAGCATGTGCAGTCAACTGGAGAGGCTTCCGTATCTGCGTATGTGAGAAAGGATTTCCCTTTAGGCTTTCCAGTCTGGAGGTCGGCCGTTAATGTAAAAATCTTCTAAGGCTGGCTGAGTGAACTTTTTCATGCTTTGAAACTCTCAGCAAATGAAACCAAACTAGCTTCAAACTAATTCTCTGTAGTCAGTGGTCCTGGCTATAACCAGCAACTCCTTGTCTTTAGTCATTAGGAAATATTTATGAGTTCACTGTGCTCTGTGAGTGCTTTCTGAGATCTGCATGTCCTCATTAATCCTTCTGACCACAGGCTCATGAAACATCTCTTGTGTCATGTAGAGCTTCACTTTTTTTAACTCACTTAATGTAATCTATATTTCAGTTATTTGTGTGTCAAAAGTGATTATAGTATTGTACAGCTAGATCATTTATGTGGGAGAAAGGAATTAAGGCAGGCTGTACATTATGCCTATCTGACAAGCATCTTAAAATACTATGCAGTAACCTCTACAAACTGTTCTGTTATAGTATTAAAAGCTGTTTGTCTTGGTTTTGCTGCTTCTCTCTGAGCTTTCTTAAGGAACTCCATTTGTGCATTTGATACATTACTTTCTTATAGGTCTATTAAAAATTATTTCTACTTCTTGCTAGTGTTAGTAATTTTGATTTTTCTTTTTAATATGCCTCCACATTTTTTATATTGTATTTAAAAGAGAGAGTGTGCTTTAATTCTTTGAAGTCTGTTGCTCTTAGAGGAAATTGTTAAGTAGCAGCCTAAAGGGAAATGCTTCCAGTAACTGGTACATTCTCTTTCCATTAGAGATTAACCATTCCAAGCAGTTGTCCCAGAAGTTTTGCAGAACTGATGCACCAATGTTGGGATGCCGATTCAAAGGTAATTAAATGTGTGTTTGATTTCTACACCACCACTCCAGCCTTGTTTTGCAAAATGCATTAGCATTTCTTTGGGGAACAAGTCTGAGCTGACACCATTGACACATATCTTCACAAAGATACCCAGGACTGTCTTTTTTTTAGTGGGTTTATATATTTATACCTAAATGTGTCTCTCTCCCTTTTAATCAAAGTTACTATGCAGCTGACTTTCCTGACTGCTAAAGGCAATGACAGGAAATATGGTAAGATGGCAAAAATGTAGCCATTTGGAGCAAGTGGAAAAATTGCGTGTTTTGTATTTTCTTTCGAAGGTTAATATTTAATAATTGGACATATGTGAGCATCACATTATGAAATACATATTTCAAGGTCCAGTTCTGTGCCCTACTTGTGTTGAAAACACAAGTATAAGTAAAGAATAAATTAATCCATAAAACATGGGTAGGAACAGCAGCAACACATTCTAAATTGACATTAAACCTTTCCTAATCTGTTCCCTTAGGACTTGAATGGTGAGCTTTATAAGGACTGTACTGTAATAATATGATAATAGCAGTACTGTTTAACCATGGAAACAGAATAAAAAGTTGAAAGGGCTGCACCATTGTCACTATTAATCTGCTGCGACAAGGAAGGGATTAAATAAGTATTTAGACAGTAAAAGCTTTTGTAGATTATGAGAGTTACCTTCTTTAAATGGACTCTGTGACCATCCTGTTGTACATAAAACTGGCTGAAAAGAGCATACTTTGTTCACATGACTGAAATGGAGTTATCTGTGGTCACAATTTGGGCATGTGACTGACGTATTCAGTCACGTGTTGGGAAAGGATCACTACTTACAGTTCTCAAAATGCTTTGATAAAGGGCTGTGTGGCCTGCATGAGCCAAAAGATGGAGCACGCTCCTCTGAAATACTGCTCTGTGTAACGTTGCCTTTTTGCCAGGAGTAGCTTTAGAAAATCAGATCGTTGGTGCATGAACAAGTTACTGAAGGTCAAGCAGGGGTGAGCTTGAGTATGTCAGCTGCTGAGAAGCAGTTGCTAAGGTGCATACTTTCAGCCCACAGAAAGCATGAGATGACTTTTGGTGGCTTACCCCTGAGAAATGAGGGATATGCATTTATGGTGGGGCTAAGGGATACACTTGGAGAGCTGCTGCAGAGCAGCTGGAGTGTCAGACACTGCTCACACCATAATTTCTTCATGAGAACAGACAGAGTTACTAATGTTGCTTTGAATTCTTAAGAATTTCTTCACACTTGGAGAAAAATATCTGTAGTGAATTGCTCCACGTGGTACTTGGGATGGTAGTCTTAGGCAGTTTAAACTGCTAGTTGAAACAGACAGTTCACACCTTAAAATTTCTTCCAAACAAGCTGCTTTTGCTTGGGTGTTAAGTAATTTTAGAAACAAGGTTGCTCATCTCTGATGTCTTTGTTTACTGGGGTTGCTTGCTTTTGAGACATGGGTGAACGTTTCTTTCTCATTTCATCTGTTACTTCAGTTTCTCCCCACATCAAAGATGTTTATAAATTACGGAGTATATTAATGGAAATCAGAAATCTGGTAACAGAAGAAGCAAAAAATGAAAGACATATGGATTAAATATCCTGGTTTTATTCAGACCTATTCAGTAAGAAATACTGAGTGGAAGGAAACAGTGAAAATCCTTAGCCAGAATTATTTCTAGAGGGGCATATATTTTAAAGATTTCAGTATGTGACATCACAGATATAAAGGGAAACAGTTTTCAAAGGCGACTCATGCCTTGATATTTTAAGAATCCCTTATAAGGGCTTTCTAGAAAGTGCTAAGCAGTTACCCCCTGAAAAGAAGACTGTTTTGGTTTTTTCTTTCAAGTTTCTCAGCTCAGGCTCCCAGTTTCACAAATCACTTCTTGCCAGTTTTAACCAAGGTATCACACTGCACTTAGAGTGCATTTATTAAATCTGAAATTATCCTTTCCTAGGGGCAAGAAACCAACCAAACCCACATGACAGTGTAGGCTTGTGCCCTCCTGTCAGATCTGTCTCCATGCAAAGCTGTTACCTGTAAATAGGGCAGCTGCAAAGCTGGCAGGGTAGCAGCTGGCTGTGGCTCTGCACAGCCAGAGATGTACAGTACTTTGACAGTACTGTGTGACTCTGTATTTGTTCCAGCTCCAGCTGCACAACTCCTTTGCCTGTACTGTAGGACCCACCAAGTGAGTGTTGCTACTTCTCACAAATCAGTTGGTTGATCCTTTCGCCCACCCTTAGTAAAAGCCCTGTTCTCTGTCACTATCTCCACGCTGGTTACTCCAGGCAAGCCTGACAGTAGAGTTGACTGTGCTCACTAGCGTCAGCCCTGGCCTATACTTGCCAGTATACACCTGAGAAAAAAGGAGCAAGCAAAACTCATAGAAGTGTTTTGTAAATTACCCTGAATAATCCATAAAATACTGTAGATAATGCAGCATGGGAAAGTTTGCCCTTGGTGTCTTCCTGAAAATAGAATTTGTTTAGTGCAGGCACATTCTGTACCTGCCGGTCTGTTGGACAGTGCATAGCGGTTGCAGTACCCTGGTAAACTGCAGGGAGCCACTGTCTCCTGTCTGGCAGCTTCCTCACCATTTGGGAAGCCCTTGAATCCCTTCAGCAGTTCACATCCGCTGGTGCGGTTCCAAGAGACGCAGTCGTAGCAACAAAAAGGGCGTGAAGGCCATTGAAAAGTTCTTCTGCCCCAAAAGTGCACTGCAGTTGGTGGTGCCACGGACGGATTTTATGCTCTGTGCCCCCACTGCAGCCAACTCCTGACCAGGGAGATTGGGGCTCTTCCAGAATGTGTTCAGAGGATGTGCTCAGCTGCAGCGAGTCCAGCAGCATCGTGCATGGGGAGGGGAGGAGAGCTGCCTCCCCAGCCCACTGTAGAGGCAGCGTGACCCTGCTGGGTTTCCACCCAAGGGGCTGTGTCACCGCTGCAACCAGCGTGCTGCTGAGCGGGTGCCTGTTGCCATGAAGCTCAGCGTGCCCAGTTTGCCACTCCCTGCGTGCTAGACTGGGGACCAAATTACTTAAGCACAAGGGTGGCTGGGGCAAGCGTGTCTGTTGCAAAGAAAATCTGTGTAAGCTCACTGAACTGCCCATTGCCTGAAATCATGGAGATGGACCAAAAAATGACAGACAAAGCCTCCAGTTACAGCCGGATAGTGAAGCATTACCGTATAAGAGAGCTTGTCTCTTTTTTTGTTATGCATTTGACACTTTTTCATGCTGTTTGACATTTAAAATAAAGAAATTGTCTTTCTTTTATAATGTGGAAATCACTTGGATCTTCCCAAGAGAGACACCTCAGCATTGTTCCTAATTGTTTTTGTGCTCCCAAATTAAAATGCACGTTTTAATTGCAGCATCTGTAATTTTAGCAGAAATGGTATAATTAAAGGCACGATAGAGAGAGAATGTGCATCATCCCCTTATTATGTATCTACATTTTGTTTCAACCTTTTGTCTCAACCTTGTCTGGGGTCTGTCAAACAGACTAACAGAGTCAGCGCTCTTTCAAGAAACACATTTCACTGTGGCTTTTCCAGTTTTCACTTATTATCCTATTTCATAGCTTCCCCTTGGGACTAAGGGAGAAGTAAAAAAAACCCAGGAAACTTTTAACTGCTCTTTCTGACTTGTGAGCACAGTGGGTGCTGGATGGAGAGCCCTGGAACAGAAAGTTCAGTAATTGAGCCCAGGACAGAAGAACAGAGAGTCCACCAACGTGAGCTTAGCTGCGAGGCGAGACATCCTTCCCTAGCCTCAATCTTCATTTCTTCCCTGGCTGCTCCTGAGGTAGCAAAGTGAGAGTTTTTCTGAAAAGTATCTCCTCTGTAAGAGGGGAACTGCAGCCAGAGATCTGTTTTTGATGGGCAGCTGAATGGCTTGTTCACACACTGAAGAGTTTATGTTAATATCGGTAAAAGGCCATCTGTATAATTACCAGTTTCTGATGGGCCAACCTTCTCTATTTGGAAGCATTTTCCTTCTTAGCTTGAGAAAAATTATTCTTTCAAATTAAGAATCTAGATGATTATTAATGCTTCTAATGTTTAATACTGTTTTACTAGTAGAAACGGGAGACTAAGCTAAGGCTTGCATCCTACCAGCCTATGTGACTCTTCCAAACTTTCCTTTAATGGAAGAACAAAAAGAAACCATTTACAGCCTTACAGTCCTCTTGTAGGATGCTGTGGTCAGAAAGAAGTGTGGCAATTTCTGTTAACTGTGGGGTTTCAGTTGAAAAATTCCTGCACATAGTTTTAGTAGTTTTATATGAATGCAAATGCTCTGGTTTGGTTCTCTTTTTTTTTTTTCAGAAAAGACCATCTTTCAAGCAGATTATTGCAATCCTGGAATCTATGTCAAATGACAGCAACCTTCCAGACCAGTGTAACTCATTCCTGCATAACAAGGCAGAGTGGAGGTAAGTTTTCTTACTCCCAAGATGAAATGATGTGGTTTGACATCGAAATGGTATGAGTGGTTTTTTTCAGAAAGACATCAGACTCCAATGATGTAGTGGTAGAAAATATGTGTGCTTGAAGTATTTTTAGAACGTAACTTACCTTGTTGTTTTTCAGGAATGCCCAGAATGTTGTGAAACTTGTATTAGGAGCCAATGCACTTAGCTGTACCCTGTATTTATTATTACACTGGTTTAGGCATCATGATATTTATGGTTTTGTGATTCATATCTTAAAACCAATTACAAGTTTTCAGTCAATAGTGTGGGGGCAAAAAAACTCGGATAATATGTAATATGTAGGTGTGATGCAATTTTCCTAGAAAGTGTATTGGTGATATTAATATTAAAACCAGAAAAAGATAAGGGGCATAAACCCCCCCCTTCCAAGTCAGACCTCTGTTTGTCCTCACTTGTAGGCATTCTACCATTTTTTATGGTATGCATGCAAACATTCTCTCCTTTGTATTAACTGTGTGTGCACACATCCAGCATATGCCCAGGCCAGTCCTGTTTTTGCATAGTGTCCCAGCATTGCTTGAGCATATGATTTTAGCTATTGCTGATTGTAATTGTTATTCATAAGTGATTATAAGTGGAGATGAGATTTGAGAAAATTTCATTACATTACAGTTTCGCAGTAAAACTTCCAGCCTCTTTTTTGGAATGTGCCAAAACCTCACTTATTTGTGGGTTAGAAAACTTGCTGCTTCCCAGTACAACCTTCTGTTTGAGAAGGAAGATTGAAAACAGATCTGCACAGGGAGATGATTTTTGCAGACGATCGTGCCTCAGTCTATATTAAGAAGCGTTGGCCTTATGCCAAATAAGCAGGGAGCAGAAATACCGAAAGATTCCGCGCATCGAAGAAACCGGGATGGGGTGGAGGATAGGGAAGAGCACATGGAAATGGGGCTTGTGTCAAGCCTAGCAATCCCGCGTTTCTTCCGCGGCCTTCCACGGGAAAGCAAGCAGAGTTTTAGGGGGGCGAGTGGAAAAACTGAGCTGTCGCTGGGACGCCCGCGGTCACACGGCCGGGTATAAATACCCCGGGCCGGGCCCGCCCGGGCTCGGCGGCGGGGGCTGCGCGCCATCTGCTGGCGGCAGCGCCGCACTGCGCCGCCCCCGCCGGGCCTGCCCGGGGCCGTGTCCGGCCGCGGCTTTTACACCGTCACCGCTGCGCCTTCTTCCCCCAGACCGGTGTTCCAGGGCGTGGGGCAGAGTTAAAGTACCCAAACTTACTTCGTGGCCGCCGTTGTTTATGCAGACTCTGAGCGTCATATTGGGGTTTTGATAGCAGACAGAACAAGGAGAGTTGGGAAAAAAATACACCCTAGTGAGGGGTTTCTTACAGGCCCTTGCATAATAAAAATATTTATTTAAAAGATTAGCAAGTACTCAAATGTCTTTAAAGCAAGCAACTAATTAAATCTTGCCAATATAACAAAATAAAAGCTGTACTAGCTGACATTTGGTAACAAATGTTGTTTTACTTAATCAGTTTATTTCTTGAAGTGTGACTCAGGTGGCCCAAGTATTTCTTGCAAATTTTGTTTTGATGTACCTAAATTTCTCAGATGTGGAATGTCTGAAAAGGTGCTAATGAAAAGCCATGTAGCAACAAAAAGCTCTTTAGTAATATCAAGTAATGGAGAAACTTCTTGCCGTGGCGACTTGTGTTAAAGATAAATATGGCATTTTTTCTGGAAGAATAAATGTCTTGGAGACAAGGAAGTATGAGAGAGAAAATACAAATTCATGGTGGGACATGATTTGTCGGAAAGCAAAGATGATTTCTGAATCAAGCCAAAATGAAAACACAAGGTTCAGAAAGAACACAAGTCACTTGTTTGGAAGCTGGAGGGATGCTCTCCTACCTAAATTCTGGTAACAGCTGCTTGCCCTGGTGTGAAAGCTGTGTCTGTATGGAGGCATTCATGAATTTTGAGCCAAATTAGCAGAAAGTATGCAAAAAATATGCCACCTGAAGTAGATGAAAGATGTATAAAGTGATTCCAAAGCATAAACTAAAAGGATAAACTAAAAGAGACTTAAGTTGGTTGCTAAAAACAGTTGCACAAAAGTTTAATGTGTTTTAACTTCTGCGTTGAAAAATCTTTGCTTTTAGTGATCGCCTTTTTTTTTTTTTTAATGAATTTTTATCCCATAGTGATTTGCAAAGAGGTAGCTGAACAAGCAGTAGGGAAAGAACGAGATGTATTACCACAAAATAGGGAATTTTAATGAGGCCTGGATATCAGAGCCCTGGAGAAGGGTGGACTTGGGAAAAGCAAAAGTTATGCTTGTTCCTTTGAGGGACCTCTGAATTAATGATCCAGATACTGCACTTTTACAAGGATACTGCACTTACCAGAGCAAATCAAAGCTCAGACAAGCTGGACTGTGTTTTTCCCCACTCTTAAAAAAGGCAAGCTGAGGTTCTTTTTGTATAGACATGCCAAAACTATAGCTATAACAGCAAGCAGCTGGAGTCTTCAGTATCACTGACTGGCTGCCATGAAAACCGAGAGTGGCTGAGTCTATACATGGCTGCTGGAGTTGATAACACAAATGATAATATAATATGGTCTATATAATGTGGTCTTATTTGTAACGTTTTCTGGTCTTAATTTTTATATTAATAACACATTTTGATCTGCTTGTTCTGTATTTTTTTAGAAGAGTGTCTTCTTTCCTAACTGTTCTACACATGTTTGGCACATTTTTATTATTTAATAAAATAGGGGCACTGTCTTATGCCTGAGTTGCATAGGTCTGCCCTATGTTTTTAAGTTCATACTCTGTGATCTTTTTGGAGCCTTTTCTCAAGTCACTTGTATTACAGTAGGGAAAAATTACTGTAGAAGTAATGATGTTCCAGTTCAGTGAGAGATCACATTTGTCTGCATTTAGTCACATAGACTAACTGTATCTCTCCTTCCATCCTCTCCCCACGAGTGGCTGCTCCAATGATTAAAATAGTTTATTAGTGATATTTATATTAGTGTATCAGTAGCAATTCCAGACACATAAACAAATGCCAGTCACTGTTTTTAATCTGGGAATGTATATCATTATAGTTTCTAGTAATGCAGTGTTTGTTCTTCAGTGTCATAGAATGAAATTATTCTAGAAAAATCAGTAAACTCACACTGCAGAACTACAGAAGCAAACAAATCCACATGACCTATCATGTATAATATTTCAAGCTGCTTCATTTATGGAGTAGGACTCATTAACTGGGCAATGTACAGTAGCTTTCTCTTTAATTACACAGTTTCATTATGCAGTGGAATTATTTTTCAGAATGCAACTGCAATTATTCTTCAGTTTTTGCAGACTGACCTTTTATTATAAGAGAAGTTTCTGTCTAATGAAGAGAGGTAATTACAGTACAAAGTAGACTTTTGACATAGAGAAAACTATTGTTACCAGGACTCCCCTAGCGCATAATATTATTTTAAAAGAGAATGTAATTTACATATTTAAAAAATTATAGAGTTGTGTGTAAGTAGCAGCGATGATGAGGCACAAACTAAGAAAAGCAGTGCTTGCAACTGCTCTCAAATTGCTCTGTAGTTCCCACAGTAGATAGCGTAGTATGTGTTGCACCTGCCAGAAAGGGTTTATGAGGGATATGGGTGCCTGGGGAGGAGTCACTTTCTGACCTTCGGTCCAGTGCCTTTTAGTTTGTTCCCTTGTTGTCTCTTTGCTACGATGTGACCCAGCATAGAGATCTTCATCTATGCATGCCTAAATATGATAGAGAATTTTTCTTGAAATCTGAAGCGTGATAATTATGAGGGACATTTGTTCTGACCACCACATAGAGCAGTTCACTCAGCAGGACTCAAGTGTGATAAATGCCTTTGCCCCCAGGTGGCTGATTTCTGCAGTAGAATTAAACATGGTGGTAAAGTTTGCGGTAGGATTTGCTGGTTATTCTAGCTCTGAATCCTTTCACTGTACTTTGTAAACATTACTCTCTGACAGAGATGTCTTATCAAAATGAGAAATCCATAAAATTTGGAATATTTATGTTACTTGATTTGCTTAAATAGACTCTTTGGGTGTGCTATTTTCCTACATTGAGAGGCTGAACTCCTGTAGGTTGATAGTGAAGAAGAGTTCAATCATTCCATGCCAGGAGAGGAGATTTACAGGAAGAAGTAATTCTCTTTCTCCACCCAAATAGAAATGACAGCTAACTCTGTTAGTCCTTCTACTTTCTTTATGAAAACATCAAAATGAGCATATTTCGTTCACAGTGTTAACATAAGAAAAATAATGTGGAGTTTTGAGCAGAATATTTGGCCTTGCCGAGTCCGAATAGCTATCTTTGGAGCTCTCTTTAGGACCTCTTGTCTCCTTAAGAGCTCACTTTTTCCAGGAGAAAAGCAAAACACTGTGATTGACTCTTCCCACAACTGTCAGGATACAGGTGGCAGGCAGTGCACAGCCTCCCAAACAGGCACAGAAATGGTTTGTTAAATGCAAGTACAACCTCTGATACAAATTGGTGATTTTTCTTTGGTTACCCCACGAGCAAAAAATATGTCTGAATCTGGTGACACAATTGTTGTTCACTTTCTGTGTATTTGTTTAGTGCAAAACTTGTTAAACTCTTTTCCAAGAGCCGTCCAGTTCATGTGTTTAGAATACACTGTCCCTCAGAAAGTATGTCAAAGGAAACTACTTTGTTAAGGAAGGTACATGCAGTGAAACCAAATAAAGATGGTATCTACAGCTTCTTAGAGTATTGCCTTCATTTCCTGCCTTTCCTACTTCTCATAACTTCGCATGTATGGTGTGAAGGGGAGAAGAATAAACCAAATCATTTTCACAACTGTTCAAACTTGAGAAGCCCATTTTTGTAACCATTTGGAGGGCTGGGTCATATAATGGTTTGTATTTTTGCTCTAGTATCTTCACCTAAAGAAACAGGAAGGTAAGCGAGGAACCATTCCTCCATAAAATGCTTCTATGCATTTTGAGTGTACGTCCAAATATTATTTATAGTCAATGTATAAACCCAGACAAATGGGCTTCTTGGACTGCCTGTGTTGTGTTGGTAATGCTTGTTCCATTACCAGTTCTTAATGCAGTTTCTTTATGAATCAGATCGTTTCATGATGCTTGGGGGAAACAAGGCATTTTCATTTTTAAAATGTTTTTGTTATATGGTATTTTACTCTTTTAAATGTTATTTTTCTTCAACTGAAGGTATTATGATTGTTCTCAAGTATAAACATTGCCATTTGTTCCTAAAGCTATGAAGGACTTTGCATTTGGTAATTAAATGAACTGCTTGAGTTAGTATTGTACTTTTCAGCCTTTCACATTTAATTAACATTCAAGTGGGAATTATGAACAATTTATATCTGTCAGGAAAAGACAAGACGTAACAAATTGTCTCCGTGCAGATGTGAAATTGAGGCAACCTTAGAGAGACTAAAGAAACTGGAGCGTGATCTGAGCTTTAAAGAGCAGGAACTAAAGGAACGGGAGAGACGTTTGAAGATGTGGGAGCAGAAGTTAACTGAGCAATCAAATACTCCTGTAAGTAGACAATAATTCAACCTTTCATCTTGTGTCAGAAGTATTTGGAGCTTTGTCTATGTAAATCCCAAGACACACACCGAGGAAGTAGTGCTTCTGTTTTTAGTTGCTCCTTTGGGCCAGTTTTATTGCATCACTCCAGATAACAGTATTTTTTTTGAATTTCACCTAATATATTAGATACCACATATTACTGATAGTTCATATTGTGATGTGGGCATCTTAAGTAGTGTCCCATTGATTTATCTGGAGTTCTCAACTTTAAAATTCGTTTACGTTCAATAATTTCTTTTTTCAACTAGAAAGTTGTTGACTGTATAGGATGCAGGATTTGGTCTTAAATGTAAGAATTATTTGTATCTTCCAGAAGGCATGTCAGGAAACTTAACGCAGAATTTTTTGATTCTGTTCTTTTTCTTTGAGAAGGAGCAAATTCCCATTCTGTGAGAAGGGGGTCAAAATCTGAAGTGTTAATTTAAGGTTTTATTCATAATTATAGTTAACGTTGACTGGCCAGTTACCAGTTGGTAGAACTGCCACATTTCTATTAGTAAATTGAACAAGAAACCTTCCTTGCATTATCTTGAGTTTCTTAATGAAATACTATGCTCTTCAAGCACTGATTGGCAGAGGGAGGACCACAGGGTTAGTGCATGGCGAGACATATTACAGCAGAGTTGTTAAAAAAAATACTGTGATACCTACTTGTTTTTAAAGTACTAGCTAAAACAAATACCAAATTGAGATTGCAGTAGCATATGATTTTTCTTACGCAAAATTTTATCCTACTTAAAACCTTGATTCCAGCCAGATGCATTTACATATGACTTGTTTTTAAGGCATAGCTTATTGCTGTTGTTTGAATGAAGTTGCATTTACGTTCCAGCTGCGAACATGCAGTAATGAAATCATGGAGGATAAATGTTTTCCTATGTGCAGATTCTGTATGTTTTCAGTAGATATCTGTATGCCTGCTTTAACGCTTGCGAGATTCCAGTAACTGAGCTGTGGGCCATCCTCTATCCTGAGCACAGCATGAGACACAGCTTTAATGAGCAAACCTTTTCACCAGCAAGGCCCTAGGGTTTTTTAATGCTGTACTTGCTTATGACTTGTACTTTCCACTTAGAGCTGGCATTGCTGCAAGAATAAAGCATTGTGCTAAGGCCTATTGTGCTAAGCATGAACTGTCTTTCTGCATAGCATTAACCCAGCTCTCCTATTGCATTTAAATGCAATTTCTTCTAATAGAGAAATACGGGTTTGTTTTTTCCGTACATCTTAAGTGAGCTGTTACACAAAACATATTTTTTTAAAAGCCCTTTTTTTGGAAAAAAGTTGATGTACTGGCAAAAAAAAGGCTTGTTCAAGCAGGATTGGGGTGTTTTGTACCACAGGTTACACATACAAATATATTGTAAATTCATAGCTGTAAATAATTTGCACAATATTGTTGGACATTCTGTTTGCAAGCTGTAATCCCTGGGAGTCAAGCATCTGTCTCCCTCCATTAGTTCAGGCAGTGTCTGCTCAGCAGCACCAAACTGGAGGGTTACAGCAGGGAGCTGCAGTGCTCGACTTTAAACTACCTCGACTGTAAAAACAGGAGTAAAAATATGGCAACCAGAGCTGTGACACATCTTAGAGTTCCAGTTAGGCATAAACCTGGTTCTTAGCCAGCACTAGGCCTTGTTGTGTCTTAGCTGGTACTCTCGTCCCTGCTCTGTGTCCTGCAGTCACCTCTTCATTTTGCTCTGCAGCAAAGACCAGAGGCCAGCAGTGGTGTGCAGGAGGAGACACTTAAACCAAGTGAAGGGAGAGCAGCAAAGCTGTCTCTGCCACTTGATTTTCCAGTGTTGTAGGGTTGGTAGAAGCTTCATCCTGCATGGTAGGTAACGATGAGTGGCAGGCTGCTCCAGCTCCAAAGAGTAAAGTATAGCTTCACACACTTCAGCATGAGGGAAGGATGAGGCCAGTATTTAGAAGTGCTGCTGTGCATTTCTCTCTGCTCTTGTTTTGACCCTATTTCTGCTGCATCTTACACAACAGACACCTTTGAGTCTGATCTCTGAAAATTCTTTTGTGCGGATCTCCAAGAGCCTCTCGCACAAGGGAATCTGGAACTTTTTGTTGGAGTGAAATATATCCGTAGCTGCAGTGAAATATGAGACTTCTCTTGAAAGAGGATCTGACTTTAAGAAGGTAGTGTATGTAGCTAAGATGAACCTCTTATTTAGAGGAAGAGAGTGAGCAAGGCATGAAATCCATATACTCACCTGTGATGCCCTGTACCTGCAGGTGATCATTTAAGAACCATGGAATTTAGAGAGATTGGTGGATCCCAGCCATTTCTAAATGTCTCTTCTGATAGTCGTCACATGCAGTGTGTCACTAAAGGCATGTCCTGTCCCAACAAACTCTTTAAATTCTCCGGATAACGAGATGGCAAAATATGGAGGAAGTAAAGTAATTGTAACTTGCAAAATGAGCCATGCACAGCTTACCCACTCTCAGGCTTTGAACAGTCAGTGATGCAGAAATGTATTTTAATGGAAAGCTGATTTGCAGCTTTGCTGAGTTTTGTAGGGAATTCTTCCCATATGTCAGGGGATGCTCTTCTGTGGATCTAAAGTGACTATAACTACCTGGCAATAAAGTGTGTGTGCTGTGTACTAGGTCTTGTTTTTAAAAGATTCCTTCCTTTTGTCAGGAAGAGCTTCTGATGATCCTTGATCCAACTAGCACTCTGTTGATGGTGTAACTGGGTTTTTTTTTACAGCCAGGTGTACAGAAGCTTAGCTGCAGGTTCTTTAATCACTTGGTCATAGGATGCATGAGATTATTTAGGGCACCCTGTCATCCCATCTTCTCAGTTTTATTTTTGTTTCTTAAACCCTGATCACTAACTTGGCTTAACCACAATGCAAATAGTAAGTCTGTGTAAGTAGGGAAAGCTCAAGGGGAACAGAAGACAAATACTGTCTTTTTTAATGATAGAAAAGTAGTCAATGTAAGTGGTTTTAGCAAGAAATGGGTGTTCTTTGAGCAACCTGGCTGTGAAGCCTCTTGTGTTACCAGGGCATCACTATAATCACCCCTGTAACCTGTTGTGACCAACTGCCACTGACTCTTCAGTCAGTTTTCTGATTAGGTTTAAAAAGATATGAAAAACCATGAATTTTGGGTAGGTAGTTTTGCAAATGCTTTGGAAAGAAAGGCTGGTGCAGGTGTTCACACACAGCTCCTTTGCTGTTGTTTTAGTAAGTAGTTTAATTTAGGATGAAACTCCTGAGTTTTTACTCCCTGTGAAGCACAGGCAAACACGTCAGAGAGGTTACTAGCCTGGCCACTCTGAAGAGTCATTAATCATTTAGCTGAAGAGGGCACATTTCATTTGTTGCTACAAACAGACTGGGTCAGGAGAATGCCATTATCTGTAGGTAAAGATATTATAATTAGAAATTTAGTATGATGTACAGCCAAATGACAGATGTCTCTTGATACCACTCAAGAAAAAAAAAGCTGGGGAAGCTGATGAGCTGACCAAAACCACCCCTCTTCCCCTGCCTGCTTGTCCCTGGGACGGCTTCTGAAAGTGTGGTGCTGGTGCAGGCTGGAGGCTGGTTCTCCTGTCCTTTGCATTGGTGAGAGACTCAATTCCGAGTGTGGCTGTTGCAGGGTGACCCTTCCTCTCCATTTAAGCATACACTCAAAACCAGTCTGCTGCGGCTTTCCTTTCTGATATTTAGGGGCTGCTTCTTGTGCACCAAACTGCAGAGCTTGTTTGGGTTCTCTGGTCTTAACCTGATTTATTCTTCAATCCTGGAAGGTTGAATTAAGCAACTCCAATTGCCTTGGAACCAGTCCCTCTGATTGGGAAATGTCGTATTCTGTTTTGTGCTGTACAAAAATAAGGATTGAAGAGTTTGAACCTTCTTTTGTCATGAAAGCTCTGTTGCCTGTGGTTCTTGCCATGCCACTCAGTGATTTTGCACTTTGGTTTAAGGACAATGACCCCAGAAGGACGCTGTCTGTTTTAATGAATTCTTACTTGACCTCCATGTTTAGATTCACTAATCATATGCTTTCTGTTGATTGCTGACTAATCTGGTGGTGTCTTTTTCCTTGATTTTTAAATTGGTTCTAACTTTCACTTTTGCTCTGTCCTTTCCTCCTTTAAATAGTTTTTCTTACCTCTTGCTGCAAGAATGTCTCAGGAGTCTTACTTTGAATCTAAAACAGAGGAGTCAAAGAGTGCAGAGATGTCATGTCAGATCACTGCAACAAGTAACGGGGAGGTAGCTGGCATGAACCAAAGTCTGAAGGCCTTGATGATGACGGGCTTTGGGGATATCTTCTCTCTGAACCAAGCAGGATCTGTCCTGCATTCTGGAATGCAGATAAACATGCAAGCCAAAAAGAATTCTTCTAAAACCACCTCTATGAGAAAAGGGAAGAAAATCAACATGGCTTTGGGTTTCAGTGAATTCGACTGGTCAGATGACGATGATGATGATGATGATTTTGATGACACAGATGATAGCAGCGAATGAAATAAGTTGTAGAATTAACTCTGAAATTGTTTTAGCGAAGCAAAACAATAAAGTTTTAGAACAAGAATCCTGTCAGTTTGGTCTGTTTAAATCCTGTAAAAGAACAAAAACAAACAAACAACAGAAAAGATCTTTTCCAGGCTGAGCATATTTGTATGTAGAAAGATATGTTGTTTTTGTTTTGATTATGCTGACTTATTTCTGCTTTGATGAAATTTGGAACTAAACTTTCCAAACTAATTGAGATTATTATTATTTTAAGAACCATGATTATATCTATAATTCCTAATGCCTGATTACAGAAACTATGGCTTGATAAATTTAAGATCTGGAAACACTGGGAGAAACTTCAATGCCTTTAATGCCATTAATGTACTTCAGATTTTTCTTTTGTGTTTTTTGTCATTTCCCTTACCCCTTTAATTGTCAATCATATGCGTATACTTGTACTTCCAGATTTGGTATTTTCTACATCCATTCTTTCTTACTGATGTAGTGAAGGGATTTGCTGTGTTTTCAATTTAAAGCCTTTTTCAAGGCAGCATTGTGGGAAGTCATAAATAGGTTTCTAGGAAGAGAGAAGCTTGAGGGGGAAGAGAGGGATTAGTTAAATACACAGTTTAAACATTGAATAGCAGCAGAACCCAGATAACCCCTGTTAGTAGGTGATTTGTGTAAATGTTCTTTTTTTTTCCCCTCACGTGTATGTGCATGTGTATATAATTCACTCTGGCAAAGTAAACTGCAATCAGACCTCCGCATCTATTATCAGATATTGTGATCTAGAAGCTAATTTTCAGTTATGTTGATGTGAATCCATGAAGCCTCATTAACTTTGATGGACTTATTCTTGTACCTGAGAGCAAAAATCGGTGTTTGTAAATTTTGATTCTGTTGTATCTCCTAAACATCGTGTGCCATACTTAGGAAAGAACAAAGAGAAGCCACTATGACATTTCAGCTTGGGCCCTACTACTGTGGCTTGGGTGAAACTCTCCCTGATGGCAGTAACGTCAGGAATATTTACTAGTCTCTGCATACCTGTTTTTTGCAGCTACATTGCTTTTAAAATATTGTCACTGCTGTTGCAGCTTACCATAAAACTCAGTGTGTAACAATCTGCTGCAATAATTGCCTGCCAGCCACTTATGTTGAGAGCAGTGAGGATGTTTCTCCTGATGACCCCTTTAGTGGTGATGCAGAAGGAGGGAGGGAAACCAGTGCGAACACAGATGCACGTTAGAAAGGAAGATGTTGTAAAATATTTGCCAAGGAGGAAGGGCAGCATTTCAAAAGAAAAATGTTACTGTGTAGTTCAGCAGTAGTGGGAATAAGCCATCAAAATTCCATTCTCAATTACTGGAAGGGTTTCTGTTATGAAAACTTCTGGTTTTGGAGTGGCTTCTTTAATTATAGGCTCGCCTGTTACACAGCTCTAACCTACACATTTTGATGTTTGGTGGATAGCTTAGAGAAAAATGGATACATTAGACAACAGCAGGCCTGATATCATTACATGTTCACTCAACAAAACAAAATTCTTTGAGGGAGTTTTTCTAGTGTGGGCACCTCTTTGGGTTGTGAGAAAGAATTGTTTTATCCTTGAGCATCAGCACTGGTCTGGTAACCTGTGAGGCAGCAAGTGCTGCACTTCAAGCTGCCTACTGCATTCGGGTTGCCCAGGATTAGCCCCGCCTGAGATGCGTGGTTCCTGCAGGATGTCATTTAACCTTCTTCCAAAGTCTTGCAAATACACTGACCTGAAGTTAACCCTCTTGTATCCCGAAACTTTTCTCATGAGGAAATGATAATTTAAATGATGCAGTACGTGTACAAAGTATCCCAAGGAGAAACTCCTTTGGCTCAGTTGGGGCTGGCTGCTTAGGTCCATCAGAGCAACCTGATTTTAGGGAGAAGAGACTTGGAAGGGCAAATAATGAAATGGAAATAAGAACAAATAGCCTTTTCCAGTGCAGATTTGTACTATTTTTGTAAGTCTACGTCTGCTAACACCCACAGCAATGATACTATTTTTGTAACTGCCACTTTGCACTCAGCCAAATTTGATGGATTTGTGTAATGTAATATGTATGCTTTAGATCTTAAGATGTGTGTCATTGTGCATAAATTACTGTACTACATAAGCAATGTAGGGTTGTACAACTGAAAACAAAATTTGCTTCAGTACATTTAGAATTCAAAAACGCAAAAAAAATCTCTTCCTAGCATTGATATTTTGCACTTTTTTGGTGTTTGACAATCTCGGAGCACTTCATGCACATTTTGTTTGTGTGAGTTTTAACTAAATTTGTAAATTCACTCCTTAACCTTTACAGAAATAAAAATAGTTGTTAAGTAATATGACACTGATTTTCATAGTTGCAAAATCACAAGGTTCGTCTGTCTTCAAGGTTTTGTGCTTACTTGGGGTGTAACTTATATCAGCAAATATCATCAGAATGTGGTAATGTGCTTGTAGTAATTTCTACTGTCTACTTGTTTCAGTATGTTTTAATGGAACAAGATGGATTTTTTTCCCCTTCGCCTTTCTTTCCTCGTGTTTGTTTAATTTGTTTGTCAAAGCAAATTAAACAGTATTAAGGGAAAATTTAAGCTCTTGCAAAACTTCCCTGTGCATTTAAAGTAGCAAAGGTGATCTCTGAATTGTAGATAAGGTGATAACACGTGTCAAACTCTTCTGATGCAGTTGAGATAGTGTTACACTTAGGCTATTGGTTGTGCTTACTAAAAAAGTAGTGGTATTGATTGCATTTTTACTTTCCTGTGATGAGTTTCATACCAGATGTCTCCAGTTTACAAGCCAGATATCATATGTGAGAATCGAGCTGTGCTGTTTCTGCCTGTGAAATGCTTCTCACTAGATAAAGGCTTTGAAAGTGGCTCTGGTGGGCAGGTATGGTGGTTGGAGTAGGTCAGAGTATTTCATCTTCCATACCTGATTTTGCTCTGCAGTGTATCCCAGTCCATCTTCTCCCTGTCTCATCACCAGGTTGCATGAATCTCCAGAACAGTCCGTAGCCACATAATGTGTCAGCTTATGAAAGCATTAACTAAACCCAGAAGGCATTTCTCTGGCTGCTCTGGGCCAAAACCAGAACAAACCACCCAAAGCTTTCCTGTGCACACCTCTCAGCTCACTAGGCCCCGCCAGGCCTTTTGGGTTCCCAGTTTTCTCTGTCTTCCATAAACCCTGAAGGTATTTGCAGGAAAATAATATTGCTGCATTTGATGGAGGGGAAAGGTAAGAACCAGGCCTGAACTTCTCCTTTTTACCAGGCTGCTGTACTGCAAACATTGTCTTAGGTGGGTAAATGGCCTCAGAGAAGAATGGGGAGGATCAACTTCTGCCTTGCTTAAAGATGCATGGTCAGCTGGGACCAAGACAGATGTCCATCTCCCAAGTCCTTTTCTTTTCCTTCAGCAGTGGTGAAAAAAAATGGAAGGGGGACTTAACGGAGGAAAACTTCTGATTTAGTCATTTTTGTGATGACAACATCACTACATTCTTGGAGTAGCAAGTGCCTTAAGGTACGGTGTGTAGGTGTGCTGCGTCAGCAGCCTTTGTGTGCTCCCGGACATGGAGCTTGCCCCTCTGGGTGGGAATGAGGTCTGGTGTGGCCTCTCATCACACAGTCATGTTCTTGACTTGTCATTTGCTTATTGTTCCGGAGGTTTGCTTAGATGTTGATTCCGTTTCCTTCTGGGTTTTAAAGTGTTTATTCTGAGTTAAATACCTGATGCAGTAATGATGGGTATTGCTCTCAGCAGTAGCAGTAGATCCATAATGTGCATATAGCTGTTAAGTATTCAGCAGTGTTAGTGTGCGTCTTCAGTGCTGTACTTCCTTTTTCTGTAATCAGGCAGCTTTTACAGGTTTTTAATAAGACCTCTGACTTGACAGAGGTTTTAACTACAGTCCTAGGTAGAACATTCAGGTAGAAAACATGAGTTCATTTAGTAATTTTCACAGCCCTTAAAATGCACTGGTAGGAATCTGGAGGAGAGACCTTTCCCCCAGGCTTCGACTTAGTGTACACTGTAAAATCTGCACAGAAATTTCCGATGTGTGAAGATCTAATTCTAAAACTGTAGAACCAACAACTTTCTTTAAACATTTTATATTGTGTGCTAAATATTCATATGCCTTTTAAAGTCAGATGTAGTCCACTGCATTTCTTGCTTTTGCACTACTGAAGAAGTTTTGTACTGAATAGTAGGAGACGATGCTACTTACACTTCAAGTTTGAACTGATGGAATTTGAATAGAAAATATTTTCACAGTGTTAGAAAACTTCATTTTCCCTTCTGAAAAAGCAAAGCTGAGCGCAGTGCCTATGCCAAGACTCTTGTGCTGTAAACTGAATATATCATTTGTGTGGAACATGAAATGTTACACTTCTGTGTGGTAAAATCTTGCAGTTTCAGTTATCCTCTTTATTGCACTTGACATATCATGTCTTGTTTTATTCACACTGTGGATTCGATTTTCCAGTGTAAAACCAAAGCAAACAAACAAAAAGATATCATACAATGTATTCAATTTCCTCGATTGGTGTCATAAACTTTCTTTTGATGTGAACTTTTCCCTTGCTTCTCTTTTGTTCCAAACTTTATTTTGCAATAAACATTTTGACAGTAAATTCTATGCATTTGTGTCGCTGTGTAAAACGCTGATGTTCCAAGAGATTCCTTATTGTCTGCTGGTTTAAGTCACTTTTCTGTATTACTCACTGTGTGACATTTCTCCTTTATTGTTCCGTTAAAAAAGAAAAAAAAGAAATAATACAGATCTATTCTGCCACTGGTTATATTTAAACATGAAGAAAGCTGAAAAAACCCACTGTACATCTAAAAATGCATTATTGGACTTCTGCAATAAATTTTTCAGTTGTACAAATTTTTGTACCGGGCTCCTGCTGCAGCACCAGCCAGTTTGACTGTAAACACCGACAAAAGGCACAACTCACGGCCTCCTGAGGATGTTCACGATTGCCACTTGCCCTTCCTTGTACTTAAGTGTTGCTCCCAGCAGTACTTTTGCCCCACAGCAATCTGCCCGGGCTGTGGGTTGCTGGTAGTGTGCAGCTGGAGGTCATGGGGTGAGGGCCTGCCTAGGGGACGTGCTTGGCTTGTGGGCGGGGGCTGGGGAACCTGGGGGTGGCAGGGCCCTCTGGAGGAGGTGACAAAGCCACGGGGGCTCGTGGGGAACCGAGCTGAGTCTCCCATAAACCACTGTTAGCTACATCGAAAGAGTTTGCAGCTACATGGTGACATTAAGCTTCTGGGAGACACTGACTGTCCAAACTGTCCAAATACAGATCTACAGCAATTACTGTTAACCCTTTAAGCTGGATAAAAATGCCAAGAAAGTGAAGCTTGGGATACCATATACCTGAATGAGTAATACGGCAATCATTATTGCAGTGACGTCTTCTCCTCTGTCAGTTTTCAAATCATCCCAGAATTTTGTTTAATGCAGCCATTCCTCTGTGGTTTCCTAGTGCTTCAAGAGCTAACACCATCTTGCATCCAACAAAATGTAGGAGGAGGCTGGGAAATGCTGCACTCCTCCAGCCTTACGGAGCAGTTAGAAAGCATTGGCAGAAAGGAAGAGAGACTTGTCTGTACATCGACAGGAAGACAGTCTGCAGTGGCCAGACTCCAAATTCTGTTTTCAGTGCTGTCCAGTGACAAGTTTCCTTCCTTTTGCAGAAAATATCCATCATTTGGGAGGGAGTCATAATCCCAGAATTACTTTCACTGCAGAAATCAAGTGGTACCAAAGCCATAGCAAAAGCCTTCCCGTAGTGTCAGAACCAAGAGGAGAGGCAGCTGGAGTCCCTTGCCATCAGATGGTTTACTTTTGCTTCCTGAGTTGTTTTGTTGGAGATCTGCTGGTAGTTTTATCTGCAGAGCGTGATAGGATCAATTTAACACTGCCAACATGCTGTTGGAGCCAGCCCATGATCAGTGTGAATCCAGTGGTTTAGTACATCAGTACGAGTCACAGTCTAAGTCCTGCACTTTGAACACAACAGTATCAGCCACCTGAGTAAAATTTGGGTGGAGGGGAGAAAAATGGTCAGATGGTTTTCTTTTCAATTCCTATCTCTCACACAGTTGCTGCCCTCCTTTGATATTTGTGCATGGACCGAAGAAGATGTGGTGAGTATTTGGTGTTACTGTGGCCGTGGTCGTGCTGGTGAAGCTCTCTAACAAGTTAGAGTGGATGTGGTGGGAGGGAAGGCCAAGTCAGAATATCTAGGTGAGGTTACTGCTGTTTATTTGGTGAAACTTGTGTCCCAGAAAGGCTTGAAAATGACCAGGAGTAAATTAAGGATTTGAGTTACCTTCATAAAACAGCCACATTCTCCAGTGTCCAGAAAACAGTGGGAGCTGGGAACTGACAGCAATCAGAAGGGCATTCCTGAGTCCTGTTTAAGGAATGTGGAAATGCCCAAAGACCTGGCCCTGGACAGGTTTTATCCCACTGTGTGCCACCTGGATGGCAATTAACTGAAAAAAAGTTTAGGGATATTTAGGGGGTGTGGAATCTCTCTTTCATATAAAATAATGGCATTGAGTACTTTTTACCTTTTTTCTTCAGGTAAAAGGCTAAACAAGACACATCAGTGCTTTATCTCTGGCATAGTGATGTGTCAAAATGATTGCAGTGTCCTGTCAAGCACTCTCCTTGTGTGCTGTGCATCATGGGGCTGTTTGGCTGACATTTACCAAAGAACTGTCTTGAAAGCCAGTGCAAAAGCCATAAAAGCCCTGGCTCCTCCACTTCAGCCCTTTTAGCACGTGACATTTCTCAGCTTCCACTTCAGTCATTTCAGTTCTTCATGACAATAAACTGAGAAAGGTGGCTGCAAAGTGGAAGGCAGTTTGGAAAAGGTGAATAGAAGTAATCGCTTGCATTGGTAAATCTTGAGTCATTTATCCCAAAGTGAGAAATATTTTAAAATTTTATTTTAGAAAGGATGATTATTTGTGAACTACAAATAACTGTAATACAAGATTTTGATAATTTGAACTTCAAGATCGATTCCTCTTTTTTGCAGTTTTTCTGGATGCAACAACTTACTAGAAAAGGTAAAAGCTATTCACATGTACTTTTATATTCATGTTTATGAACTAATGTACATTTGTTCATTTTCCCCCCCTCCAATAAAGTGCTGTGTGGACTTCTGAATAACCTCTTTTATCTTAAGGCGATGCTTCTGGTGAAATGAGTGTCTATGCTAGCTTGTTTAAGGAACATCATATCACTGGGAAGCAATTGCTTCTTCTAGAAGAAGAGGATCTGAAGGACATGGGAATTGTTTCCAGAGGACACATCATTCATTTAAAGGTATTATCAGCATATATTGAATGTTGCACTAGTATAGTGTGAATATTACAGAGTCTATGGGGTTTCAGTAGTATTAGCAACAAAAAAGTTACTAAGCTAAAAAGAGAACATATTTGATATCTAAAATAAACAGAGTCATATCTTCATAGGGATCTAGAACTCAACACAACCTGAGCGTTTTATGAGGCATGAAAATGTGCTGTGGTGTTAATACTGCTCTGTAGTTCTTGGTTTTCTGGTGAGATGGATGGCAGTTCTGCTACAGAGTCACCCAGGAGGGCCATTCTCCCAGCAGAAAAGCTTGGGAATCTTCGGAGAGAGCTCTCTCTAGCTGAAGGAGAAACAGATACAAAAACAGTTATTTGAACTGAAATCTCAACTTCTCAACTTCCAGATCTCATTTATAGTGCAAAGCATATTTAGACTAACAGAACTCAGTTGGACAACTTTAAAGCCGATTGACAGCCAGATTTCTTTGCTCTTAGAACTTTGCTTTAAAACAGTGTTTTAAATATCTAATGTTTGTAATGAGTTAAGAAAACTACGGTCTGGAAAATGTGCTCACGACAGCAGTAATGGAATTAGTACTGTATCCACAGGACAGAGTTCAGTTTTCTGGCAGTCAGCTTTGAAAAAGTGATTCTCTAAAAGCAGCATCTCTAATTCTGTTGGGTCTCAATCATTTTAGATCACAATTTGCTAGTAAAGAGATACTTGTATCATAATTGCTAGTCCTGCAAATTTAGCTTCATAAGTCACACAGATTTATTCCCCTTTTGCTCATCAGCTATTTTTTCCATGCCCACACACCATTACTGATATATTTAATTTACATTTCCTACAGGGAAAATTACTGAAACTTAATAAAGTCAATAATGTCCAAAATGAAAGATCTCAGCTTCCTGGGTTGATTTGAGCATAAATAAAAACAATAAAAACAAACCCCTGAACATCTCTTTCTCTGATTAAGCAGATCGGATTCTGAATGCAAACCGGGGCCAATCTACCACAACAGTTTACAGAACAGGGCTGTATTTTAACCTCTTCTCACATGCCCTAATGTATCCACAGTGGAAAATAGAGGGCACTTGGAGTTGTACTGTTTTTCATGCTGGTATTTGCAGGATGAGATGCTAAATAACTCCCATCTGGTTTTGTTGATTTTTTTTTTTCTAGACTGCTATCGAGAAGTTAACTCATGACTACCTAAATCTATTTCATTTTCCACCATTAATTAAGGCAAGTCTCATTGTTGATATAAGACGTGCTTCTCGTGCTGGTATGAATATTTCACTGTTCTCATGTCTCAACTTTTCCCCGTTCAGGGGAGGGTGTAACAAATTTCCTACAGAGTTGGAAAAAGTTCCTCCAGAGAGTTGTAACAAATGCAGAGTCAACAGCAGCAATGGGTTGCATCAAAACAAGTAATAGGATAATAAAAGTTGTTTTCAAGGAGGTTCTAAGACTTTATCATGGAGCCGATGGATTTAAATTAAAAGACAACTGGTTGTGATTCGTTTGCTGTCATTAATCAGAAACTACTTCGAAGAGCCATTCCTCCAAACTGCTGCCACCAGCTGGTCACCACTGAGGAACAGCAGACCCCTGGCCCAGAATAAGCCCACCATTCCTCAGTTTGCTAATGTTATAGGAGAGGAGGATGATTTAGTGTCTATTCACCCTTACGTTAACCAGTTGGTTTTCTAATATCAGTAATAAGACCAAAGCAAAAGGGAGAGAGTTTTTGGGAACCTTGGTGTTGCTAGATCAGATATTTGCCTGATTTAGTTCAGTGAACTAATCAAGGAATTCTAGACCCCAAATCCTGAAGTAGCTTTTTGAGTCATATTTTATTGCACAGCTATAGAGTGAAATCCACTTAAAGCGAATTTGCATATAGCAAAACTCTGTTCCCTGGAGGGGAAAATGAAAGTCAGAGCATTGCTGCCTTGCCATGCCAGCTGCAATTCCAGTGGCAGAGGCTGCCACAGTGCTCACAGGGACACTGCACTGTGCCAGAGCAGCTCAGCCAGGAGCAGAAATTGTGCAGCATCTCCCAGTTGCCATCCACTACCTGCTCTAAACCCATGCAGAAGCATTTGCCCCTCTTGGAGTGTGAAGTCTCCTTTCTGCTGCCTGCCTGACTTCTAGCATCTGAAAGGCAAATCCTTTGTGTCACCAAAGGGTGTGCTCCTGTCTCCCAGTGGGTTGTGGTAGATGTGAATTCTCACCTTTGCCTGTTTTTTTGGCAGGATTCTGCAGGTGGAGCTGAAGAAAGCATAGAGAAAGTCGTGAATCTGGAACTTGTCTTTGGTTACCACTTGAAGCCGGGAAACGGTCCAAAGGTAAGCTGGGAGTGCTAGATCAGTTGATTTGGTTAAGAGTCCCTACTCTGAGGGTCCAGTATCTTCTGAACACAAAAGATAAACTGGCATGAGAATCCTCTTGTTCTGGAAAATGCTGACTGAATGTCAAGGTGGCAAATGGGGCTGCATCAGTAATGAGGAACCATGCCCCAGAACAGGCAAGGAAGAAAAGAGTGGCACAGAAAGTTTTGGCTAAAAGCTTTTGTTTCCTTGTGAACAAATTTTTAAATTGTAATTTTTGTAATTTGGGATTTTATTTTGTTCCTTTTATCCCAATGGGTGTGAAATAATAATCCGTTTATTAAAAAAACCCACTGACTGTTGAGCAGTAGCATATGCCTGATGTTGGTGGGCAGATTTCCTTTTGTCTCAGCAGAAAGGAGATACTGTTTTATGCAACCAGGAGGAGTTTGGAAAATACATGGTATGCATGGCTGCTGGCTGGCCAGGATGGGCCTGGTCCTGGTGGTGACTGTGTGCCCTCATGGTACTGGGGGAAGAGGGAGGGGTAGTTGCAGCACATTGCACAAAACTGCTGCACTTCAGCTGGTAAAAGGCAATTGCCAGCGTGCCACATCCTAATCAAACCTCAGCTCCAAGCCGGGCTGGTTCAAGGATCTCTCGTTATACCCTGTGTAACAGGGACATCGATGACTCCAGATGTTCCAGCAAAGGATTTTTACCACGTTGTTTTTTCTCAAGAGTGAGGTTTGTCCCAGGCTTTT
The DNA here is from genome assembly GCA_013400655.1 of Mystacornis crossleyi. NCBI lineage: Eukaryota > Metazoa > Chordata > Aves > Passeriformes > Timaliidae > Mystacornis > Mystacornis crossleyi. The sequence continues at coordinate 7,250 of VYZQ01041166.1, read as the reverse complement.
TGTTTTCTTTATCCAGCTTGCCATGGACTCTTGAGTTCAAGGGTTTTAGAATTAATCATCTATGTGGAAATGGTGTGCAAAGCATTTCTGAGCTAGAGTCAGGGGTTGTGACAGCAGGATTTGTTTCCTTTTGTATTTGATAAATCTGCATTGTGTGTCCACCCTAAACTTGTGGGAGGCTGACTTTCATCTTGTGTTATCTGGCTGCTTTGCTTTCAGGGCATATTGTTTGCAGAAGTCTCTTGATTTCTGTACTTGGTGGTGCTTGCAGAGAAAGCATTTAGGTTTGAACTTAGTAGGAACTTGTACTCGTACTGAAATAATTTCATCAATTTTAAAAAGCTTTTTGTCTGGATAGTTCCTTTTTTAGTTTGTTTCTTTTATCCTGAGTACTTCTTTTTCCTATAAAAATCTTCTTTATCACTATGTGAATTACTTAGACTGTTTCAGTGTTCTTGAATGCATGTTGCTTATGCAGCTGTACAGCTGCTTTTTTGTAGGTGTACATTTTTCTCTCCCATGTGCAACTAACTCTTTAAGGAACCAAAAGTCCATGAAATAGCTCGTATCTCCCTTCCATTTCCAGTATGGGCTGTGAGCCATAGTGCAGGGAGGTGAGCAACCACCCCCAGGAAAGAGCAAGAGAAGGAGCAAATAGACCTCTGCACACTGTGGAGAAATTTATGTTGTACTAACACCTCTGGAGTTTGAAGACGAGTAGATATTCTAGCCACGACAGCAAAATGTGCAAATGAGACTGTATGCAAAGTCTATGGGACAGAAGCTGAACTGTTAGGAGAGGGCAGAGTTAGTTCAATGGGCCTGTGTAGTACTGACATAACTTCTGCAGGCTTCTGGCAAACTTTTTAATTTGGTCCTGCCTTCCCCGTGAGCTCCTAATTGGTCCTGTCTGCTGTGTGTGCTGTTGGGCCTTTTCTAGGGGAGCCATTCCCTCCGAAGCTGTGGTTCGTGCCAGGCATGCCTTCCCTGTCAGCTGCCCTGCTGCAGCACCCCATGTGCTTAGTGATGCTGTTCCAGGGAATGCACAGTTTGTCACCTGAGTATGTCTGGGCTGGAAACATCTGTCTGAGATCTGCACATTAACTAGTACCTCCCTTTAAAGATGTTGCAGCAGAGCCAGTTTGAAAAAGTGGACTGGAAGGAGTAGATTGTCTGAGCTTTTGGGCAGGATGCTAGGGCCAACATGGGCAAGTAATTTGCGTTAAATATAACGCTAGCAAAGACTGGTGTAGTACATATAGGAATGTATATGAAATTTGGCTAGCTTGCTTCTTTGAAAACCCCTGGATACAATCTTCTATCTCCCCTAGAGGCTGGTTTGAGCCAGCTAGATTTTTTCCAAAATGAACTGGGAATCGGGCGAAAACCAGGATCGAAGGGTTTAAACTTCTTTTATTGTCCCATTTTTGTAAAAGAGTGATGCCTGTTCCTGTAAAACTGGGTCAGCAGAAGCACTTGGGATCATACCTTCCACCATCTTTATAGCTAAAAAGCTGGCCTACATCAGTTTAAAAATAAATTTCTCAAAGGAACTTTACCCTAATCAGTCCCTATAACCAGCTGCCTAGCTAAGAAGCATTTCTCCTGTTCTAATCACGAGGAAAAAAGAAGCAATAAGTCAAATCTGGGTTACGCATTGAGGGTGTGTGTTCCCTGGGTGATGTGTTGGCTGCTAGACTTGTGTACAGCAAGGGAGGTTGTTAGGCTCAGCTGGGAGGTGGTGCAGAGCAGCAGCAAGGGCTCTGTAAGGAGAACAGGCTGTGCTGGGAGGTTTTACACCAGGTTGACTCTGTGATGGTCTTCTGAGTCGAGTTCCCTTTAGTTGTAGTGCACCTGGAAGCAAGCCCATCCATGTCATTGGAGGTGGCTCTGCCCAAGCGTGGGACAGGATGGACACACAGGACAAAAGCCTCCTGGTCCAAACTAAAGTTCTGGAGTGGGCGCAGCCTTGGAGTGCATCATGGCATACAGCAATACCACTGGATATAAAAGCGCTGGAGAAGCTGCTCCAGGACCCAGAAAGCATTTCAGGGGTGCAGGTTAATTCAGATGTGTTTGGCTGGTAAGAGCACAGCACCATCTGTGATGTGAAGATGGTTCCTCAGGGCACAGGTGTCCTCTCCCAGGCACTGCACCGTGCCCCATCAGCACGGCCAGCACACCTTTCTTCGTCAGCAGGCAGAAACGTAAGTGCCTTAGGAATGGCAGTGCCTTTTAGCAAGGATCCTGCTGGATATGCTTAAGGACAGCATTTGAATGTTCAGCCTTTTCTGTATGCTGAATGAAACACTGACTTCCCAGTAAACATCTTTACCAGCCCCATATTTTTTATCTAATTTAAACTGCATCTTGTAGTGGGATTATGTTGGTTTCCACCAGCTGACAGATGCAGTCATTTCATTACAGTTTCCTTCCTTTTTTAGCTGCATCTTTGGAGGCGATAAAAGCTCCGTTGACCTTTGTGCTCTCTGAATGCATCAGGAGTGAGCACTGCAAAGCTAACCTGGTTTTTAGAGGTTTCTTTTCCAACTCTTGTAGTTCAAGTTATGTGGTTACTTCCATTCGCTGCCTTTTCATGACCTTTCCGTACCCAATTCCCAATGAGCTGAAAGGTGATAGATTTACACTTTTTTTCCCCCACAAATTAAAAAAAAAAAGCAGGGGACCACCAATTAACTCCAAGATGGAAAGTAAAACAACAAACCCTGGCAATTGTGGCTTGAGCTGATTTGCAGGACTGCAGGGGGAATTTTCAATGGCTTTGTCATCCTAGATGGCTCATTAAAATTTCCCAATCAGGGAAAGGTGCCTGAGCTATGTCAGCTCCACACTGATGAATCACCAAACCCCTTGAGAAGGATGCCTTGCAGTCCTTTTGCCTTCTCTTGATGCATTTTTTAGTTTTGGTCCTCAAAGGGGCAGATTTCACTATGCCGTTGAATGTTTCCATTTTTTACTGAGAGTGGCACAATTTGACCTATATCCAAACACAAAGCCTTGAAGTTGGCTCACCATTTTGCCTTATTTTCCCCCAGTTACCTCTCCCTCCATTTGACAAGGTAAGGAGCAGAGCCCCTTCAAAACCATCTGCTAACTGTGTGAACTATTTTCTAGCCTTGAATATCTGAACTGAGATATATTTTAATGCTATTATTTAAATGTGTAGTGCGAGAGGTAATATACCATTAAGGCTACTTTAAAGCAACGTTGTGACCAACTCTTCATGTGGAGAAGCCTAGGCTGGCAAAATGCAGGCACTACATGGAAAAACAGTACTGAATTAGTTGTGACTGGAATGCCGTTTCACAAGTGCTTGAGACCATTGCTGCTGCTTGTTCCTCTCCACCCTCCCACTGTATCAATGCTCATAAATCCTTTCTTTACTTTCTTAAAAATAAAGCAAGAGCCAATGTATAAAATATAAAATTTCAGTTTTACAGCTTTTCAGTCATTTATATTCTCCATGCTCTGTTGGTATTTTAACCCACTTCAGTAAGTAAAGCTAGAAGAGGAATTGATTTTATCTTACCCTTCCTTTGCAAAATAATCACTGGTACCTTGACTTTCTAACGTGGCGTTATTTATCCTTACCTCAAAACCTCGTCTTCTAAATCTTCTCTTTAATTCCATGTCAAAGCACAATGCTTTCACTACTAAAGACTAATAGTTAATGCAAGAATCAGAGTTGCTGTTTGTGTGCTGTTTTCATAGATCTGCTCCTATTCTAACAAGCAGTCAGTGAAGGGACACGAAATAACCTAAGCTGTAAAATAAAACCAGAACCACATAAAAATATTGCCACCACCCTTAAGAACAGATTCATGTCTTCTGCCAAGAAGGTGGATCAGTGCAGGTGATCTGAGCTCCTGGTATTTTCTTTCAAAGACTCTTTCCAGGACCACGTATTGTTTTTGCAAGAGGTGGAGCTGGTATAACTCCATCATCTCCACTGGGATTGCTCCAGCTGCAGCATCCATGTGTAACTGAAGTCAAACTCAAGCCAAGACCTTTAAAAATCCTTGTGTAGGCAGTACTAGACCAGGGATTCCCATTAGAAATTATTCCGTAGCCCTGAAGAAACATACAGACTTTTCAGCTAGGTATTTCGCTCACTTGACTTTCTAGACTTTTTAATCTATTTTTATACCTTGGCCACTGAATTAACTTGCTGCCTTCCACACCGTATCTCTCTCGTACAGCCTTGGTCAGAGATATGTCTGCAAGAGCACAGACAGGTTCCCAGTGATCTGCAGGCTTGGCATGTGCTATCCAGACAAAAGCCTGGAAGAGGAGCCTTTGTTCCCAGCATGTGCAGGACATGTCTAGTGGCCCTGCCGTGCCTTTCCTGAGCTCCTGAGCACCCTTGTTCCCGCAGCCAATGTTCTGCAGAGCGGCAAGCACCACAGTGTGAGCAGTCACTTCCGTGTGCTGCAGTGGGGATGCGGTGTCCGCATGGCTCCAGCACATTGTCCCCACAGGAAATACCACAGGAGGACAGTAAAGGAGGGCAGCCATGCAGGGAAGGACTCGTTTTTCACGCTTCCACCTTTATGATCCCGCTGTTACAAGAAGGCTTCTTACGTGGATGATGCCTGCCACTACAACACCCCTGTTTGCTTCTGATCACACAGCAAAGGCAGCTTCTGGTGAATGCTGGGGTGTCACTGAGCTCTTGCCTTGCCTGCTGCAAGCCCCTGTTCTCGGGGCACAGGTAGCAGTGCCTGGTATTTACCATTACGGGCCACTCTGTTGTGCACAGAGCTGCACAGCGCTGGATGCTGAAGGAGGGCACTGGCAGGGGACAGATATTTTTGGTACTGCTGGTTGGGCTGTGTAGGTGTTACGGGGCCTTGTGCTTCTCCAGGCAAAGCTGCAGCCAGTGAGTGCCTGTTGCCTTGCAGAGGAGTGAGGGCCCTGGCTCGGAGGAGGCACCCAGGCAACTGGTAACATAAATATATCTTCCGCTGGCTTTGTTTCTGTACGTTTTAAGACCATCTCTCTTGCAAGGCCTCCCCTCCGCCCCTCTTTTTTTCTGCCTGCACAGCTGAAACAAAACCGGCGGTGGAGCCACCTTCTCTTGCTGGAGCCTGGCTGGCAGCAGCCTGCCCTGACCTGAGACACCAGCCATTGTTAAGGGTATAACACATTTACATATTTTGCAATAAAACATCAGTTATTTGCATTACTGTGTCAAGTTTTATTTGATTCTTTCACCTAAAAATGACTCATTTTCCTTTCTTGTATTTTAAAAACCAACTACTCTAAGCTTGTTTGAGAATAATCAAAAATTGCCCATTTAGCTAGAAGTCATTTTCTTTTCAAAAGGCAAATGTTATTTAATCTTTCAGCTGTTCATTGTGCCATCATAAATACTTTCTTTTCAGCACAGTTGTGGGGACTGAAATGAGCCCACTAATTGCCTCCCATTTCGACTGACATGTGGTGGTTTAGTGGAAAGAGAACACAGCGGGGAGAAGGAAATAGGAGGCTGAGAAAATGAGAGCTAATTATTTTCACTGCCTCATGTCAGGCTCTGTGTCAGCCTTGTTTTTACAAACTGGAAGGTTTAGCACTAAATAAAACAAACTGGCGTCATGTTTTTATATACTGGCAGTGTCATGGAAGCAGCTGCACATCTCAAAGACAATATAATGCCTGCATTCGCATGGACACCATCTGACAGCCACTGTGAGCCACTGCTAATGAGGATATCACAGTGGTGCCAAGTGAAAGGTGCTGAATTATGTATGATTCTTCATCAGTGCAGCAATAGTCCTGTACATCATTATGAGACATTGTTTTGCTGAAGAGATTAAAACATTCTTAGTTCCAGACCCTGCAACCTATACATGCTACAAGAGGTTATTAATGGAATTTTTAGGGAGAGTTTCTTGTGGATTTCTTTTTGGTTAAAAATATCTCATGGGACAAAGCTGTGGTGGGTCATGACACTATATATATAAAGAAGAGAAGCAAATTAACCATAATTGTGTTATCTTCCTTTAAATCCAGTATAATAAAATATAGTGTAGCAGGGTGATACATAATGATAAATAACCCAAGTGCTGTCACTAGATGTTCAACTCTAATGCCTTTAAAACAGCAGGTTTCAGCAGCTGAGATAGATAATAGCTAAGAATGTAAAGGAGCTTCTGGGGACCTAAATCATCAACATGCTACTACTTTTAGTATCAGCATGGCCAACATTTTTTTTTTTGTTTGTTTCATCTTGCGCTACATCTTACTTTTCTTCTGATAATCCAGTTATCTGCTACAATGCCATTTCCATTTTTATTTCAATCTTTAAAAAACCAAAAAAGTTTATTGCAGCCACTGATTTTAAAATGAATCCTTGATTTGGGCCCCCTTGAAAAATGAAGTGCCTCCCTAGCAAAGGTTTTAAGCTGTTGTTGCAGGATATGTGTTTGCTGTTTAGAGCCTGTGCCTGATCTTTTTCATTTCCCTTTCAGTTTTTTTTTTTGCAGACATAAACGCATATGGGGTTAAAGGAGTATTGTCACCACAGTAAGCTGGAGACTTAATTTTTAAAGTGTTCTTACTTTCTGTTTCAAAGCTGAGGAGAAGCAGCTCAAATACATGTGTGATTTGCTCTTCTTTTCTACAATCATTTTCAGAGGTTGTTGATTTATTGGCTTTGTCAAAGTGTTATTTGGAAATGTTTTCACACAGAGTTTTGGAGGTTGTGCCTTTCAGTTCTGAAACTAGATAATTTTTTAAAACAAAAAGCTGAGGTTTTTTTTTTTAGCTCAAAATCAAGCAGGTAGATATTGGGACGTATTTTAATGCTTGAATAACAAGATGTCCAGGCAAGTCTCTCTGAAGGACTTGTGTAAGCATATCCATCAACCAGATACTTTGAACAAGCCATTTCCAAATTATTTGCCCATATATGCCTGGCACTAAATGTAGTTTTGATCTAAGAAGTCTTATGGCTACAATTCATCAAAGAATTGAAATTCGTATGCTTGTTTTTTCTAGCCAAATTTTTGCTTAAATGGATAAGCATCTCCTATTACAAGAACCTGAAAAACAAGGAAATATGTCCCTTTCTTTCTGCAGCACACAAATCTTGCATTATTTACTGTGTGGTTGAACAAAATGGTTACTAGGTTTGTAAGACAAGTAGCCACCTACTTATCTTAGATATTTGCTAAGTGCCTTGATTCTAAAGTCACCTACCTGCTGCCTTTTCTATTTCCTTCCTTCCT
>VYZQ01041163.1:10724-21634 GCA_013400655.1 Mystacornis crossleyi | reverse complement strand
TTGGTTGCAACTTTCAGCTACTCAGTCTTGGCTGAAGTCTTTTGATAAGTGGGAAAATAAAGTCATAGAATCAGAGTCATAGAATCATTAAGGCTGGAAAAGACCTCCAAGGTCATCGAGTCCAACCAAATACCACCATATCAACTAAACCATAGCACTGAGTGCCCTACCATATCATTTCTTGAACACTTCCAGGGATGGTGACTCCACTGCTTCCCCAGGCAGCCCATTCCTATGCTTAACCACCCTTTCTGTGGAGAAATTCTTCCTGATGTCCAACCTGAACCTGCCCTGGTGCATCTTGAGGCCATTTCCTTTCGTCCTGTTGCTGGTTGCCTTCCCCAGCTTTGTTGCCCTTCTCTGGATATGCTCCAGCACCCCAGTGTCCCTCTTGTAATGAGGGGCCCAGAACTGGACACAGTACTCGAGGTACAGAAAAAAAGTTTGGGTTTTTTAAATCACCTTTTTTTTTTTTTTTTTATGTGACTCATTTGTGATCATGTCAGCTAAGTATTTCTCACCAGACTGATCCTTTTGAGTCTGCTCCTGGAAAAAAAGATGGTCAAGTCTTTCAGTCATTCTCATGAACTATGTCATTCTAGGGACAGGTGACTTGTCAAAGAAGACAAAAAATTATTCTGTCTTATTAAACTATGTAACCTAGCTGAGAGGTGCTTCTGATCACTGACCATTATTAATTGACCCAGTTGTAATCCCAACAAAGCATATCATCAGGCCAGAATGTTTTCCATGTGGACAGTTCAGACACATTAGAAAAATAACGCCAGTAATAACACAAGAATTTAGCCTACAGTGCAAAACACAGTCAGAGCTGGGAACATGCTGAAACCTATAACATAATATGCAGATGTCAGCACATAGTTGGAGTGGAAATAATTATAAAAATAATTCACAGTGGAGAATTGTAATGTAAAGCCTTGAAGCAATCCTTCCTATTTCAAGCATTCAGGACGAAAATGATTGCTGGATTTTAATCATACCTCTCTAAATCCAAAACTGTTTAAGTAGTCATATAATTGCTTTTGAAATATCTCAGTCAATCAATAAAATGTTGGGGGGGCACTTAGTGGAGATGTGTGATTGATAAAGACTTTGTTCTTGTCTTTATTTTTTTTGTTCGTTTGTTTAATTCATTGACAATCTGTGCAGAGACAGTTCAGAAATCAAAGCACTAGTACAGACCTTCAGGTCAGAGATCCCAGAACAGTTTGCAAGTACTAAGGGATTAAGCTGTAAAAATGGCAAGCATGATGGGTATATCTCTGGTTTAAGGGTAAAGAAATCAAGTGCCTTCGACCCCTGGTTTGGCACTGTCACCTGTACCCAACCCCACTGGTACCTCTGGGTCTGAGGTGGTGCCTATATGGGTTTGTGGAGTTATTGCTCCAGGAGTGAGGAGCAGAACACTCAAGTTGCACCAGGAAAGGTTTAGATTGCATATTAAGAAAAATTTCATCTCCCAAAGGGCTCTCAAGCACTGGAACAGGCTGCCCAGAGAGATGGTTGAGGCGCCATCCCTGGAAGTATTTGAAAGATGTTTGGATGTGGTGCTTACAGACAAGGTCTAGTTGTGGACCTGGCAATGCTTGGTTAACAGTTGGAATCTAAAAGATTCTATAGTTTTCTAGTTTCACAGAAAGCCTCCGGCAGGGTTGTGACAGCACCCAGGGATGACTCCTTACCCTCTGCTTTCATTGCAAAACCATTCTCAATCTGTCTTAATATAAACATTTAGGTGCTGTTGAATCTAAGTGGAAATCTCCCTGGCAAAGCATTGCTCTTCCCAGCCTTCCTGAAACCCTCTGAGGGCTGTAGAGAGCTGTCAGCACAGGAACCCCCACGGGTCCTCGGGGCCTGTGGCACTTGGAGCTCAATGGCACTGTCACGGGCACCCGCTGTGCAAGAGGGGCTTCAGCGGGGAAGGCACCGGCCCAAGCTGCGCTGGGTCTTTGTGCTGCTGCTGCCGCCGGGAGCGTTTCAGAGCCGCTTTCTCGTGTTCTCGGCGGCACAGATGTGGCACCGCTGGGCCGTGCAGCGGGGAGCGGCAGGGTCGGTGTCGCAGCGCTGGCAGCTCCGGCACCGCCTGCGGGTTCAGGACATGCCGGGCACAACCGTCTCGCCAAACTGGGATCCTGTTACTGAAACTACTGCTGAAAAAGCTCAGGCACTCTGAAAATGCAAATATTTGTGGGTTCTTTTCTTCTTCATGGTCATGTAAATTACTCTATCAAAAAATGCTTGAGTCAGATACATAAAGTAGAGTCACACATCAGAGGAGGGTGCTGAGAGATCTATACAAAAATGTAGTGGTCAGAAATCTATTTGACATAATATTAGGCATTACTGTACAGCCAGAAATAGATATCTTAGATTAAAATAATGAAAACCGTCAGTGAAAATCCATCTGAATTTCACACTTGCTAACAAAATAACCCCTCTTCTTGCCTGTAAATGAGAATATTAATTTTGATTAATTGAAAAGTGGGATTCTTTTTCATAGTCTGCTATTTTAATAGTATATGTTTCCTTAGAAGCAATATAACTTCTAAAGTGTTGAGAAAGCCTAAACATGCCTTTTTTGTATTTAAGGCAAAGAGTTTGTAAAATAAAACTGTGGTATGAAAATTTGAAGTTTTACAGGTAATTTTGTGTTTGGTTGGAAATCCCATGTCTTGATCTATTTTTTTTTTAATGGCATCGATCATTTCATTAAAGGAATTTAATTTTCTCCATTAATTATAGATAGAAAATATTTGACTTGCTGTAGACATCCAGAGTTTTACTTTATTCTCATTTGTGAGGTCTTGCCTTGGAAAATTCAGATAATTCTAAAAGGATGAAAACTTCTACTATGGTGCATAGCATAAACTAATAATAGCACAAACTATTTTTAAGTTACTTTCATCCTGCTTTCACCCTGTTTAAAAAAGAAAACAAACGAAGGTTACTCAGTCATAGTCCTATCTGTCCCAATTCCATTGCCCAAGTTCATTCAAATTTGATGGAGAACTACATTCCAAGTTCTTAAATTTTCATAAAAATATAAGCAGCTGGATGAGGCAAAGAAACCCTGACAGGGCTCTGACCAGGGGAAGAGGCTGCCAGGATCCCAGTACAGTTAAAACTTCCTTTTGCCAGCACATCTTGTATCTTGTGCTCAGCAATGGGCTAAACAAAGTTAAGCAGGAGAATTGAGAGCTTCAAATGTTCTACTGGAGTAATACTGTGTAAAAGCAGAGTTTTCAGAGGAGACCTGTGGCATAGGAAGAAGCTCATCATGCTGAAGGAAGTTAAACTTACATAAAGAGAGAAAAATGGAACGTTCATCAGGAAGGGGCTTTGGAGTTTTGCCTGTGGCTGCAGGCAGCAGGGTCTATGGCAAGTACCAAAGGGTCTTGTCAGGCAGAGTTGGAGGGAACCTGGCAGGGGAAGTTAAGATATTGCATTAGAGGTTAATTCCTGTCAAATTCTCTTCAAGACTACAACAATGAAGTAATTGCAGCAACTCAAGTCACTGTCAAACATATCCCTTACCAAGGCGGTGGCATCATCAGCCTTGCCCCTTTATGAAGTCTCTAACCCTTCTTGAGGTCACTTTTAAATATCTTCCAAGTCAACATTAACATGAGACATTTCCAGGCAAACATTCCTTTTGGGAAAGGTAGCCTGAGGCACTTGAGGCCACAGGATGCCCTTTCCTGCTGCCTGTGGGGCAGTGGGCTGTGCAAACAGAGACCTCACAGGGGACACAGGTGACCTCTATGTTCCGATGAAAGGCTGTGGGAGATTATACTCGCAGGATGTAAGTAAGAATAGAACCAAAGGAATGTTGCAAGACATATTTTCATTTTTTTAAACATTTAATTGTTAGCTATTTCAACTTCTTTTTTTTTTAATATCCATTTCAGCAAAGGATAGAAACTTTCCTTGAGCCAGTGGGGATGATGATCATTATGGTTAAGTCACTTCTCCTCCTCTCAGCTGCACAAGTGACTGTGAGTTTTAAGTAAGCTTAGATTTTCTATCTGAATACCTCGATAAGAGTATTTTCAGAAGTACAGGAGATAAAACAGATTAACTCTTGAGAGAAACTTGGTAGCTTAGTGTACTGTCTGTTGGAAAATTAATAGTTAGACAAAGAGATAGGAAAGAATATAACAATTTCAGAAATGAATTAATTATAATTGCAGGGATGTAAATAACTAGCTGTCATAAATATTCCATTCTTTTCTACTTTCTTGGAGTAGACAGACAAAAAAATCATTATTTAAAAAGCAGAGTTCCAACAGATATGTTGGAACTATTTTCATATGACAAGGTTTTGATAATTATAAACGTCTTCTAGCAATATGTATTCCCTGAACGACACAGGAAGTCACATTACACCTAAAGATACTGAAATTACTTTACAGTATGCTAAAAGGCAGGTTAAATACAACATTTCAAAGAGCAATGTTATTCAGACCCGTGCTGAAATGCAACAAATGTATTTTATAGCTTCAATATCCTCAAGCATTTATAATGGAAGAAGAAATTAAATTCTCTTTCACCAGAAGATTCAGGTCCCCAGGGTTGTTACAAATCAGAAAAGAAGCAAGAGTATCAATCAAAGTTTTCTGAAGTTATGTCATTTAAAAATTTTGTCAACAGACTTTTATGCTAATAGACTGTGTAGTTTATGATTTTATGTATTCATGTATTTTTTTCCAGAAGTATTTGTGTCTTTACCTTAACAGAAATAAATGTATGAGGAACAGGCAAAACCCTGAAAACAGGAAAAATAGCAGTGAAAACATTCAAATTGGCTCATAAGTTCAACAAGAAGTTTAAAAATGCAGCTTTGCCTTTGAAACAGATTAGAACTAATTCAGTCTTGAAATTCATGTTTGAGCCAGCAGCTGCAGAAGAGCAGGAGGGCAAAACCTATGCGTAGATGAGAGGTCTTTTGTTTGCTGCTGCACCTCACAGGCATCCCCTGGAGAGATCAAGGCCAGTCTCTTGGGTAGCAGCATCACTACTGACATCCAGGGACGGCCCAGTAGTTCATCTTTCCCAGCATCTCCACGGGCAGGCAGGGGCACCTTCCAAATGGCAGAAGTATAAGTCACAAATCAAACAAGAGTGCATGTTGTCTCAGGCCAGAGTGCTGCACTGTTAGTCCAGAAAGTGTCAGGAGAAGGATCACTAATATTCCTTCTAGTATATGAAAGAAAAAGGAAGTGTTAACAAAAAATGCAAAAGAAAAGGTGGTATGGTCTATTAAAACTCTTAAAACAGCAAAGAGCAAATATAAGGAGCTCAGGAACAAGCAGAAAGAGAGCAAAGGGTGTGAAAGGCAGAGGAATAATATTTTTTTAAAAAGCAGTAATGCTATAAGGATGTGGAAGATGAGATGATCAGGTCAGCAGTCTGTTTTGAGGATGACTCTTGCCCTCCAGTGTGCCTGCTCTGGCAGCTGAGCCCTCCAGCTGAAGTTATCTGGTTATGTTTGGAGGGTAAGCTGTTTAAAAATAATTGTTGTAAGGTATGTAGCTATACATGATGATGTATGCTGGAAAGGCATAGGCAAGTAATGACTCAGTCAGAGGATATAAATAATTAGAGGCACATTAATATGAAGCTCCTTTTTGGTTATTCATCACATGCATGGGACTACCAAATGAACAAGTTGTGTATCAGCATATATCAAAGCATGAGTTATTATTTTTCCCTTTCTTGAAAAAGATTGTGAAAATGTAGAAAACAGATGCTCAAAAAAAGCATTAAGGAGGGATAATGGTGTCAGAGCACACATCATAGAACTCAAACGAGAAGGAGCTCAAGATAAAACAAATTATGCAACCCTAGAGAACTTAATTTATGAAAGATATTGAGGACAGAGTGCTCTAACTTAAACACTAACAATTTTATATTCAAATATATACACAGAGAAGTAAATGACAATATATCTATTGCAGCTATTATTACAGCAATATAACTAATGCAGGATATTAGAAAAGAATTTATACACAAAGTGCTTTTAAACTCTTCTTGGGCTGAAAACAGTGATAGTTGCACTGTTCTCCTCTTTTTTTTCAGAATGGTTTAGTTCTCAGGCAAAAGGCTATCAGATGACCCTGAAGGAATTCCCTTTAGTGTTAGATGTTTACAACTTATGAATGACAGCGTAAATTTAATTCAGCTGGGTCTTCTGAAAGTATATTTGTCACCAGGTTTCTAAGTTCTGAAGAACAAGCAACTCAGGGATGGAGATATAAAAGAAGCCTACGAAGGCTTGCAAAGGCTCATGTGTCTTTACGAGGTTGGCAGTAATCTTCGGAGCATCCCAGCAGATGTGCCCTGGTGGAGCTGGGGCACCTGAACCGTCGTGGATCGGGCTTTGACTCAGCACAGGGGTCTGGCAGCACTGAGCCCCCCTGGCAGGAGGGTAACCCACCAAACCTTCCCCAGAGTGGAGTTTGATTCCGTAGCATCTTTGCACATGATGAACTTCAGTCAACTGAGGAGCATTCCTTCTCTCTATTCTCCCCCTTGCCCTTAAGGAATTATATTTAGCGTCCAGTAAAATATTAGTAATTCCTACTGATGTCTTCAGTGAGCTGTCAGAGCTAGAAATGCTCGATTTCAGTCACAATCCAATTAATGAGAAGGACATAAGAAAGCAGTTTTTGGTAACATGATTAAACTGGAAAACTTGAACTTGGCAGAGTATTTGCTCATTGGAGTACCTCAGAATTTACACACCTCTGAAAAAGCTCAGGCTTGACAAAAGGAGAAGGATGTAATGAGGCAAGAGGCATTTCTGAAACTAGAAAATCTCACTTAGGTTGCTCTCTGAAATAAAAGTATACTCTATATAGCATGGAAGATTTAAGGACCTGTAAGGTCTGTTTCCGTCAGATTTAAGTCATAACAAGTCATCAGAAATTAATCACCAACTTCTGATCACATTATTAGCTTTTTTTCTCTTAAGTACTTATTTTCAGTCTATGTGATCAGATTTTTCTCTGGCAGTCATAATGTTGAGAGCCATCTTCCTCTTGCATAGTTAGTGAATAACCAGATAAACCTGGGTAGTGTTGGGGTATGTGCACTTAGATGCCTCCAAGGCTCTCAGGAAGTTCAGTATTATTAAAAATATATTGAAAAGGGCATGAAGAGAACATAGAGACATCAGAGTGCAATTTCCTTTAGGTGGAAAGGATGTATAGGTCTTAGCTTTTGACCTCTGCTGATTCAGTAATAAACAGTTTAAATAAATATAGTTAATCACAGGCAAAAGAGTAGGAGAACACCAGATTTCTTTTAGAATATTTAGGGATAGTGTTTTTAAAAATATCTATACTCAGTTTTCCTGAGGTAATTAGAATGAAAACACCTTCATCTTTTAATTGCTCAGTGAAGTAAGAACTCTGCTATGTTTATGGTCCCTGTTATGCAATTGACACTTTGCATATTTGCAGTTAAAAGATGACCTGTTTTTTAAGATATCTTAAGCATGTCAAAAGGGGAATTCCCAGCATATCCAGCTTAAAAGTCACTGATAAGCTTAGTGCTGTGTTATGTCATTTCAGGGGTCCATCAGAGTTTTTTAGTGGTCCATATTTTCTAAGTTACATCACAGCTTTTCCACTACAAAAATCCACTGCTAGGATCAGAATATTTCAGACTTCTGCTGCATTCATTTAGCTCTTACTAAAATTCAGATATGTTTTTAGGTATTAGTTTCATATTCATTTTACACACATGACAGTTTCAACATCTGTGTGTTCTCTCTGATCCTTTAGTCATTTGAGTGATCTAGCCAGTGGTGATCTAGCCTCCAACCTCAAAGCGCTTGAACAGAAGCACACACTTACATTTAAAAGCAATTCCCTTCTGCTCTTTTTCAGCCAAAAGAAACAGGTTAGTATGTAAAAACAGATCACTTTCTAGAAGTCCCTAGAGTTAGTGAAGATGAACACTGGGCTCAGGAGTTTGTGAATCAGTGTTTGAGGGAAGCAATCCTTTTTTTGATCAATATCTCAGCTATCAGGGGGATATAAAGCCTTCCCAGTCTAACTCCAATGGCTGGTGTGGCAGACTACATTCACAGTGCATCCCTGCTGCAGAGACAGGCACAGAACAAAGGCTGAAAATGGGATTCCAACCCATGTGTCCGATATTTGCTTCTCTGCCTCATCTAGGTTTCTGGCTGACCTCATCAGTGGTGGGGCAGGCAGTGTTCTGTGTGCCTGCTCCCCCAGCTCTGGTACCACCCACTTGGTCCAGCTCCAAGCTCAAGTAGCTTCAGCTCTGTTGATACAGAGGATATATTTCTTCAATTTTGTGTTAAAAGAAAACCTTATTCAATCAATCAATTAATCAAAAAACAAACAAACAAACTAAAAATGATAGTAACACAAAACCCCCTCTAGTTTTAAAATTGCCATGAGCTCTTTTAATGGTTTAAGCGAGCAGGGAAATAAGAGGTGGCAAAAATTGCAAACTGAAACCCGCAAGGTCTGGATGTTTTGAGGTAAGCGGGCTGCACTGTGCTTCATCCAACAGCTCTGGGATTCCAGACCAGGAGAGGGTAGAAATATAACCTGCATCAACCTGATAATAAGCTTAGTTCTACAACTCCCAGGTGTGCACTGGGCGTACAAATAAACTAAAACCTCATCACCTCAGCTTAGGAGCTGAGTGGAAACAGACAATGCGGAAAGAGCAGCCTTAAAGCATGAAAGAATTCTCATTTGGGGGCGAAGTAACAGCAACAAAACCCCATCAAATACCAGTGCAGACACACCCCTCATCCCCCCAGCCCTTTCCTCTATGGTGTAAATGAGAATTTTGGACACCACAGCCAGACCCTGGAGCTTCACGGGCCTTGTACCACAGAAATGCACGTGTTTAACATCACAGTTCATTGACAGCACTGATTAGCAGCTGGGGGATATTTCACTATCTGTTAGGATCTGCACCGTTTGCCATTAATCAGTGACATGCCCTTTTAAACACACTCCATGCACGTCTGCACAAGATATAGGACAGAGCACTGGTCCTGGGAAGAATTAGATATGCAGATAGGCCAGGCTGGAGATTTACCTGTCTAAAGGGAAAGCTGGTGGAAAAAAGAAAAACCAGGCAGCTTTTGGGCTGTCATTTAACAGTGTGAATGGAGCGTGCCTCCCCCACAGTTGTTCCCATGGGCTGTAATTCAGTTATTCCTGCAGTGCAGAGTCGGGTCAAATTTTCAGGTGCAGCTGACACAGCTTTTAGCTGCATTTTCAGATACAGGCAACAAATTGGTATTGAATATCTTCCTTTAGCTTTCTTAGGGCATCCTTAGCTACATTTTTCTTTCTTTTTGGTCCATTACTAATTAAAAAGAAATGACACAGGCTTGCTTTTCCATCACACCCATTGGAAGGAATGAGGGACTTTCTCATTCATAGGTTTTTTGAAGGAAAAGCTTTGGACCTTACTGTGTTCCACATGTGTAAACCTGGGAGGCCTCTATTCAACTGACCATTACTGAGAAAGCATCATGCAAGGAAATTTCGGCAGCCCCCCACAGCCAGAAGAGCCAAAACATAGCCAACAGAACTTCTTTTTCCAATAAGCTTCAGGGTCTGGGGGAAGACAGGCAGCACACTTGAGGCAAGTCATATGCAGTGCCAAAGTCTATAAAGATTTTGTGGGAAGCCCTTGCCAAAAGAGCAGAAGAGCCAGCTATTATGGCTGTCGTGACCAGCTAAGCTTCTTCACCCCATTCCTGAGGAAGAACTGCCCTGTGGTTTAAATAGGCAGAGCTGCCTCTCCCACACATTGCTGTGGGTGGTGGGAGTTGCTTTCTTTCGATTTGTTGTTCTTTGTCCTCCTTCTCATCTTCGAATGTTTGAAATGAATGCTTTCTCTTTGCCTGCATGGTACTGGAGATATAATGTGTGAGACAAGGGGAATCGAGCCTTCCTTCCCAAACAGCAGGTGGTAGTGCTGGGTTACGCAGAGCTCTCGAGAAACTGCTTACAGATGTTTCTTCGTTGTTGAATAACAAGCAGAAAATGGATGCTAAGCAAATTTTTCTCCATTTTTTTCCCTCCTTATTGAGAGTGACTTAATGTTTACCCCTTTTCATCAGGTAGCTTAACAAAGTGCGTTAAAAAATAAACCCTCCTAAAATAAATACTTGCAAGGTTAGGATAAATATAGCTCACAGAATATGTTATTAATCCTCTAAAAGTTTTGCTGTATGTCATATTTTTCTGAAAACTGGTGGAGTGGTTTTGTGTTTCTTAACTTCTGGAGTAATTTGATTACATTTTTCATTAATTTTCCAGACTAGAGCATGTATTTGTTCTTTCTTTCTTTTTCTCTCTTTCTTTTTTTTTTTTCTTTTCCTTTTTTTGGTCTTTGCTTAAATACAGTTCAATTTTGCTTTTCCCCTCAGTAATTAGAAATGCTGGGCAGTGTTGCTTATTCTTCAGTGTCTGTTTCATGTCATTTGCAAAACTGATCCCCTCAATATGAAACCTTTTATTAATTATTGCAGTAATAAATCAAGTTCTAAAGAGTTTTCATTGAATTGTTCTGTTTCTTTTGACCGAAGGATACCATTACCTTTCACACCAGTACCATTATCTGAAATTATCACTGTAACATGAACGTTGTGAACAGTTTATATTGTATCATTTTGAAGCCAAGCCTGGAGTATCGCAGTAGCCCAAATATCAGTCAGAGCCTGCAGGTGAACAGCTTCACCTTTCTTTTCCCCACAATCTGTGCAGGCTTTGCTCCATTTTTTTTTAATTTTAGGGTTTTTTTTATAACCTCTTTGGATAAGATTTAAACTTTTTTTTGGTTTGGGTCTTGACTTTTTTCCCTTTTTTTTTTTTTCCCTTTTC